>JAMKCH010041947.1:0-16520 GCA_023653785.1 Ophioderma brevispina
TCAGAATTAAGTCTGGAATGCACCCCTGTGTGTGTCTGCTCCACGTAATGTTTATATAAATCATTAAAAATTACTCCGGATAAAAGCGATACCCAATGGCCGTTCGGTCGTTGCCGCCGAACTTGCAAAAAGGCATTCAGGGTGTGTCTTCCCCCTTCGACCCCCAGCTGTGGTTACCCCCGCTCGCTCCATGGTGATCAACGTTTTTCACAAGCTTTTTTGAGATAGTGACTGGCATCACTGATGCAATAAGCCCCCCACCTTAGTCTGCCCTGTATTGGAAGGTACTTAAAGCTCACTTATGAACTAGACATACACAATGTACACACCCAATTATTCAACCCCATAGCTGCACATCCACCCTATTAGAAAAAGAAATCCCTTCCATACCGCCAATGTGCAAGAGTGTCGTGCTTGTAATACGAAGGGCGCCATGGTTTCGAACCCTTCCAAGCGCACATTTTTTTACAAATACTTAGTCTACCGAGGGAACTGAAGTAGTTACACTCTTTACTTGTTGGAGTTGGAGTGTTCCAAATCTCTTCTATTTTCTTCTATGTGTTTGATCCAATTCAAAAGGGGTTTCACAACATTGATATACAAGGTACAATTGTAAAAACAGTCCCTTTATTTCTTACGGCCATCCGAATGTGTATTTCAAAAACATAGGATTTATGGTGTCAGCTGTTTCAAATTGGGAAGTCCCTTAATTTGAAGGTCTGCTGTTTCCTCGCTTGGTATTTAAAAAGTTTCCCAAGTTCTGATTTTCAACATTTTAAAATTAGTTTATCATATGGAGTTGTCGAGTAATTCATCTGCTCATTTTTTTTAGCACACCTACTACCTGTTAATGTACTTCCATAATAGTTGAGCCATTCATCGTCTGATTTAGATATTTTGAAGTCTTTTGATTCCGTTTTTCAATTTGTCTTTCAAAATTAGAAGTTCCCGCTTTTAAATAAAACTGAAGCAGTTTTTGGAAATCTTGTGTTTTAGGATCAGTGAGTCCTCTGATAAGAAGATTTCCAAATCTCTACTGCCAAAGTTCTGGGGATTTTCTGATCGGCAAGTTTCCATCCAACTTGGGTCACACCTTGAACACCTACTCTCTTTCTGCAATCCTCAGCATTTTACCCTTTCCATTCAATGCATTGCCCATAGGGAGTGAACCACCCCTCGCTAATGATGCAACGAAGAATGTGTACTCGTCCAGAATGCCGGCACAGCAGTAGATTTACCTTCTAATCCCGAGGTACAATTGGCTCCAAATATTGCTTCTTTTACTACGCAAACAACCACGTGGCATCCAATATTACCACTCCAGGAGGATTTAGAGCATTTTTTGAACGCTGTCATGATCTACAACTGTACATCTTCATGGGCGTTTGAACCTGACGACAATTGTTTCTTGAGGTGTCACTGCAAGATACTCGGGTCGAATGTTAATTTTGATACTCCTTCTATAAATACCATCTTGCGTGTAAGTGCTGATGTATCCCATGTTGTGAACGAGACACCCAATAAGCAGGTTTTCTCTTTTATCTAATGCCAATCCTGCTAAAATCATGTTAGTAGTACCGGTAGTTGTAGTAGTAGCATTGGAGGTTTCGACATCTGGAATCAAAACAGAAAACATGCGTGTGTTCTTAAAGGTGCAACGAGAGATTTCAAATAACAGGTGTCCCGAAAAATGTTAAATTTCTGATTTTGGCACTGGTGTAAAGCTTTTATATCAAAAATATTCCCATCTGTAAGGATTAAGCTGAGAACTGTTTCTTTGGTACAAAAATTGTGAAATTTCTAATTTCGTATAGGAGCAAATACGAAATTCAGCCTTTGTTTTCTATTGAAATATGAGCATATACAAATCGCCTTTTGTTTTCATTTTAAGCTATTTCTGTCACCAAATAAAAGGAAGGGAATCTATTGCATGTCTAATCTATATGATATCACTACATATCACAAAAAATATGGATGACTTGAAATCTCTCGTTGCACCTTTAAAAGTTGCATCAAATGCTTTTACATATCTGGTCTGTAACAAAGTATTTGCAGGCTGAACTGATCACAACTGAATATGGTGATGTGACCTGATTTTGATGGCTGAATATCTCAATGTGCTTGATTTTCCCCTCTTTGTCATATGGTCTTCAATCTCGCACCGCCCAAATCTGCCACGGCAATATCACCGTCAGGGCTTACAGCTAGACCCTGTGGGGCCCCTTGCCAGTGCCAATTGGTTTCTTCTGAAGCCAAAACCCTAAATTGGTTGTATCCCTTCTTGCTGAATCTGTTTAACCAAATAAAATGAACAAAGAAGAAATGAAAATCAGTCAATCAGTAGATTACTTATATATTTATCATTTAAAAATTGTAATTAATCTACATATATCACAGCCAAGCACTTTTAACCCTCATTTACCTATGGGGGGGACAAGCCCCTTATTTTTTTTTGTGCCCTACCAAACCCCCCTTTTCTGGTGCCAAATGATTTAATGTAATTGTCAATTGACATTTTATGCTCCTTTAACACCCACTGGGGTATAGGTAAGGTACAGGGTGATCCAAAAATGGATGGGGGTAACAACCCCCTTTGGGAGAAAAGTACCAAAACACTTCGTACGGCACTTGACTTTGGTTCCAATAGATAGCCGTGGTCCTCCTCTTTTCATTGATACCAAAATGAGGACCAGCATACATCTAGCATTATTATGTAAGAATGGTGTCAGAAGTTCACATACCGGCAAAACTGTCAATTTCAATTGAATACAATTTTGTCATTGAATACAATGACAAAATTACCACTGTACACAAAACCTGTAGTTTGAATTACAACATGAGTATATTAGGAATACAAAAATGTATTCCAGTTTGCAAGGGATTTACTGTTTTCTCACATATATATGAGTGCACCATTCATAAGACATTTTGCAAATCCCTGGGAACTGACACTAAACCAATTAAGTTTCCCAGAAGTAGCAGTGGACCAAATACTAGTGGTATCAAATTAAGCCATCCATAACTACGATTGTCAACAAAATAACATCTCATAGTACTCTTTTGACAGAGGGGTGTTATATCACCTTCACTTCATGGAATTCATTCTTTGATGCAACCACTATTTCAACCATTACACTCATGAACTGTAAAATTGCTACTGAAAATCCTGTTATGAAAACGTTGTTTCAACATTCCCTTCATTAATAACCTACCTTGGCATAGCTGTGGCTCTGTGTTTGAGGCTAGTGAATGAGTTTGCTGAGTTACTACTCTCAAAATGTTCTTGATACTTGGCCTCTTGCGATGATTTTCCAGCCAGCACCACCTATAGGTTGGGCAAGTCCTCTGGGCAGTCGTTTGGAACTCGGAGGCGCTGTGTATTCAGTACAGGACAAGTATGCAAATGACTGAAAATCCAATCCCTCAAATGGAAACTCTCTCGTTTACCCAATTCCCACAAGACCACTCCATATGCAAAGATGTCGAAGTTGGGTGTGATTAATGAATCCAGGAACACTAGCATTCAAAATTAACAGTTGTTAGAGGTTTTCAGGTCCAAGTGGGGTTATAAAAAGAGCAATTCCACATGGTTTGCTGGTGTGCCCCTTGCAATATTGAGGAAATGTATCCATCGGGTTTTTCATACCGC
The DNA here is from genome assembly GCA_023653785.1 of Ophioderma brevispina. Taxonomy (NCBI): domain Eukaryota; kingdom Metazoa; phylum Echinodermata; class Ophiuroidea; order Amphilepidida; family Ophiodermatidae; genus Ophioderma; species Ophioderma brevispina. Next base: position 3,650 of record JAMKCH010041947.1, read on the forward strand.
GTTTATCAACATTCATTCAGAGGTAGCTACGGCATGGAGGGTCCCAAGTTTTATTATGACATGAATCTTGGATTCAAAGTTAGTATATCAATCAAGGATCTATGATTATATTGAGGGACTAAAACCAAATTATGGCGATGAGAGGTAGCACTTCTGCTGTCATTACTGATTTGGATACAGATCTAATAGTAGGAATGTGCATTAAGTTGCTTTTCATCAGTGATCAGTTAAGAGTTGTTGTAGAATGTATTATTCTGGGGTGATGTTTTCTTCCTCTCTGGGCCCTCGGGGGTTTAGGCACTGACCAAGAGAGGTGATGTGCGAGACCACACAGCGGACAGTTTAACATCATTGGAACCTGCTGTCCGTAGTTGAGTTTAGTATAACACATAGTTCCTATATGGTGTAGGTTAGATAGATTGTAGAATCACTTAGAGAAGTTGAAAGGCACATAGCCTTGAGCTCAGTGGAGGTAACACAAATAAATGTGGAAATCCTCTCACAGACTAAAATATACGCGGGGTATGAATCAGTTGTGTTTGTTTGATCTGTGTTTCGATACTCAATCATTTGATAGTGGGGGGGCCTATGTTCTCCATGAGAGTTTTTATGAAGTTCATGTTTATTGTTGGCAACCACTAGAAATGTATTCTACTGGGTCTGCAATATTCACGAAAATGAATGATGTTGCCATTTTTCTGTTACCTTTAGTGACCTTGACACAAGGTTCAAAGCAGTATAGTCATTTCATTGTCCAAAGTATATCGACCTAAGTACCAAAATGTGGCAAATTTTACAAGGATATTGCATATCTTTTTATTTTGTTACTTGACCTATTCGTGTTCTTGTTATAATGCAAATAAGCTATTAGGACAATAAATGCATAAATTTTGACCGTTTATTCAAACTCATTTCTGTCTCAAAAGGCCAGAGTTAGGACTCATGTTTATCACAATGTATAGTGAACCCTATACAACCCCCATTATACCTGAAGTAATGCCCATGGCTATTAGTAAACCAAGTTTGTTTTATGACAATGTGCAAGAGAAAATGTTTGATGTATGTCCTATAGACTACCCAATCCCATGGAATGAATCTTTGTTATAAACTGTGAACAACCACGATTCGCACTACAAGAGACCAAGTATGTATACTAAGTTTCTTTTCAGTTTGTTCACATATGTTTTAATTATTCTTTCCATCCGGAGCCCCGTGAATGGGGGGGGGGCACTGGTCTTGACCACGGGATATCTGGGGCAACCACAGACACACTTTTTTCAAGATTGTGCCCGAACCATACGTAAAAGGTAGCAAAAACACACTGAATCTGAAAAAAGGTGTGCTTTTTTCATACTTGAATTTGAATGACCCGTGACTTGACTTACTTAGGGTATGATTTGAAATTTGAGTTTCTCTTTTCCGTCCTCACTTTTTATAAATGAGCTATTCAGTATACCTACAAAGAACAAATTTTCTACTTGCTTGATTAAAGGTAGGACTTTCGACCTTGCCATAACTTGTTTAGGGGTTGCTTTTTAGACCGATCCATTACTATGTGACTTTTTTACGGTACTTTTTGAACCTTCTTAGTCGTGCTTATACTTTCTAAATTCAAAAGAGTGAATTTCACACTCTTTTAGAGTGACTACAGGGCCCACTCTAAAAAAGAGTGAAATTTTCACACCTTTCAAAGAAACACTTTTGGTCACTTTTATACCTAATATTTGACAAAATGATATCATTTTAAATCATTTTGTTAATTATAAAGAGTAAATTTGAGCCAAAAAGTATCCTTTGAAAGGTGTGAAAATTTCACTCTTTTCAGGTGGCCCTGTAGTCGCTCTAAAAGAGTGAAATCATTCTTTTGCCTTTAGAGAGTACTCCTCTTGTCATTGACCAGTGCCCCCCCCCCCCCCCCGGATCTGGAGACCACAAAGTCTAGTCCAGTCTATAGTCTAGTCTTTTGGGGTGCGGACTTTTAAATTGGACATTTTGGTAAAACATACTACACCCCCTAAAACATTGTCCTTTCTCATCACTAAAATAAAGTGCCTTTGGGCCATTTTATGGACAAAATTAACAATAGTGGCACCTTTGCCCCTTTGTGGGATTTCTGTGTGGGGTTTTGTTGTGTGTGGGGGGGGGTGCGATGACGACCTGCTGCTGAATCCTCAGGAATAATTCTCTATCTCCAACTGCCAGTAGCCCACGTTCATAGAACAAAACTCAAAAGCTTAGTGTATGATTTTGAATTAGCTTTTGTAACAAGTAGATTTCATCATCACTTTGGGACTATTGTCATACTGCACAAGTTTAAAATGGTTTTCCCTCTTGATCTTTTGGCATCAAAAGACTTTCTGTGTCTTTAAAAAAAATGACATCTTCAAGCTAAAATGCAAACAGATGAACAGTCTTTGCACAACATATGAACATTTCAGCAATATTGAGTGCTATTTTCTCTAGCGTATGCAATACACGTGATATACACGTATGAATGACCCATCCTCTACAGTTTTCTCCAAAAGGTCGACAGGATTTCCCCGGATAATGTAATGATAATGTGGTGACGAACATTACAACCCATGCTATTGTTGGAATCGATCAAGGGACTATCCCTCATCAAGTGGTTATTATCATCTTGACTGGTTTATTGCTCACTCTCTATACCCTAAGACCAGGGAAATAAGTCTCAATGTTCAATGAAAATGGGTTTTGTCAAAGAAAAAGCTAATGAGATAACAGTGTTGTTTAGACACTTATAAATGTTATGTGAGCTTTTGGTGGAACAAGAATAACATCTATGAATCTTTGCTTAGTGACAGCAGTAACAATTTTCCCCATTTCTGGACGACTTTTTTTATGGAAAAATCGCAATTTTTGTCTGGGTAGGGATGACTCTACTAACTTGAATCTTGCTTTAGAGTATAGACTATTCAGGTCTGTTGAAAAGGATAAAGCACATACAAATGAAAATCACCAATTTGTCTTGCACATTTTTACACTAATGTAACAACATTTGGTTTGCCTACAAATTGGCATTAATACAGCTATGATGCCATGGGGGTTGGGTATAGGCCGGGGAGTGGGGGGGGGGGGTGGGGGGGGAGGGGCTCAACACAAATGAATGACCATACAGGGACTTTGCCACAGACATCATATTCAGTTTTAGCATTCGGTAAACAATGACCCCTTTTCTCCCCTTTCTTCATGATAGCCAATTTGTTGTATTGCATGGGTCGGTTGTTTTCAAAATTCCTCAAATTTGTTTGGAAAATTAGTCAATTTCTCAATCATGAGTCAAAATTGTCCAAATTGGCTTAACCACTTCAAAGTTTTTGAGAAAAAGGGCACATTGGGGGTTAATTTGGCCCAAACTAAATTTGCATCTTCTCTGGTATAGCTGGCCCCTTTTTTTGGGCAAAAAAGGTATACTAGCATGTCAGGGGGTCCTACTTCCACTCTGGGAGGCATGTCACCCAAACCAGACCTGAAGATATAGGTGACTCGAACTTGATCTTGCCTTAAACGGGACTATTCAGGGTATCTCTGGATGAAAAGGAATAATTTTAATTATTCCTTTATTATTGTTTAAAAAAAATATCGTGCATTGACTGATACTCAGATAACAGTATAAGCAGATTTTCTCTAAGTGTGAATCATTGCTCTTTCAATGGTATAACGCCAAATGATTCGTTCCATGGATTTGTTATAGACTACAACATCGATCATTTTCTCTTCTCTGCCATTTTCCAAAACAACTTGCGTTTTACATTACTTATCCATGTATTAATAGCAAGAAATACTGGGGATTGTGTAGGTTCATTCTACATCAAGCAGATTGTTTACAGATGACTGCATTGTGCAAAAACAACTTGAGGCCTAACTCTGCTTTGGACAGGACGGGGTCTGCAAAAAGGCACTTTTATGCATATTATTGTCTCTAATTCGGTTATTTTGCATATAACAAAAAATGAAAGGCAAATAACAAAATAAATATCACATCCAATGTGCCACATTTTGGTACCAAGTCGATATACTTTGGACGATGTTAAGACCATTTTGACCTTTGACCTTGCGTTAAGGTCACTAAAGGTCAATGGAAAAAAATGGCAACATCGTTTTTCTAATATCGGAGCCAAGTAGTATATGCTTATAGTGGTTGCCAACCATTTAACATGAAACTTACAACAAACTGTACATAGGCCCCTCCACTATGAACAGAATGAGGCAAAATCCACAAATATGATGCAAAACACCCTAAAGTCCTCCAAACTTGTTCCAGAAGTTTGAGTGTTTCAAGTCGTAAAGTTCCAAACTGTCGGCAGTTTCAATTGGGAAGTCATTACTTGGAGGACTGTATGTTTAAATTGGAAATTTTTAAGTTCCAAATTGTTGAACTTTATTTTTATTTCAAGCTTTTGCTAAGAGTGCCAGCTAGTGATCTCGTTCACCATGCTTTCTAGGTCTTATAGTTCTCTTACAGTTAAATCTTTGTAGCACCACCCACTTACCAGGTCATGTACGTCATAAATATTTTAACCAGTTAGTAGTATGATTTAGAGGTTTTTAAGTCTTTGGAGTCAGTTGTTTCATTGTCTTTCAAGTTAGAAGGTTCCAGAGTTCCAAACAGAGACAGAGAAGCTTGGGAATCTTGTGTTTTAGGATCATAAGTCCTTGATAGATTTTTCAAATCTATGTGTTAGAAAGTTCTGGGGATTTCTGATTCGGCAGTTTCCAAGCCACACTTCGGAAACACCTGACACCTACAACTCTTCTGCAATAATCAGCATTTTACCATTTACAGTCAATGCAAGCCCATAGGGAGTGTTGTAACCTCGCTAATGATTGCAACGGAGGAAGTTGTATACTCTCCAGAGCAGCAAAGCAGTGATTTTACTTCTAATCCTTTTGTAGTAGGAACAATTGGCTAAAAATATGCCCTCTTGACTACAGCAAACACCACGTGGCATCCAATTTGTATCAGCACAGGAGGATTTAGAGTGCATTTCTTTGAACCTGTCATGTCTACGACCTGTACAGCTTCAGGGGCATTTGAACTGACGACAATTGTTTTTGAAGGTGTCACTGCAAGATTTATCTGTCGAAGTTAATTTTGATAACATTTCGGATAAATACCATCTTGCGTGTAAGTGCTGCAGGTATCCCCTGTTGTGAACGAGACACCCAATAAGCAGGGTTTTCTCTTTTATCTAATGCCAATCCTGCTAAAATCATGTTAGTAGTACCGGAGTTTGTAGTTTAAAGCATTGAGGTTTCCACATCTGGAATCGAACGAAAACATGCGCGTGTGTTCTTAAAAGTTGCATCAAATGCCTTTTACATATCTGGTTCTGGTCTGTAACAAGTATTTGCCGAGCTGAACTTATCAGCAACTGATAATGGTGATGTGACCGAATTTGATTGCTGAATTTCTCAATGGTGCTTGAATTTTCCCCCTCCGTTGTCATATACCTTCCATCCTTGCACCGCCAAAATCCTGCCAGAGCAATATCACCGTCAGGGCTTATGGCTAGACCCTGTGCCCACCTTGCAGTGCCAATTGGTTTCTTCTGAAGCCAAACCCAATTGTTTGTATCCCTTCTTGCCTGCAATCCCCCCCCTTTTTGTTTGTTAACCAAATAAAAATGAACAAACGAGAACTTAAACTCAGTAGAATCGGTCGATTCGATATCAATTTAAAAGTACAATTATTCTAACAGTATCACAGTCAGAAAAAGACAAATTGATCGGCAATGGCTTCCTTGAGCCAATAAGCTTTTAATCCTCGTGTACCTATGGGCCAAAGCCCCTCCAATTTTTTTTGTGCCTGGTGCCAACTGATTTAATGTAATTGTCAATTGACTTTGATGCTCCTTTTCATCAAAGAAAACAACAGCCCCCGGGGTAATTATAGGTAATTAGGTACAGGGTGTTTCACAAGTGGATATGGGGAACCACCCCCTTTGGGAAAAAGTAAACCAACATGCCTGTACGGCGCAGGAAATTTATAGCCTTGATTTTGGTTGCAAATAGATAGCAGGTCCTCGTCTTTCATTTGATACCAAAATGAGGAACAACATACATCTAGCATTATTATGTAAGAATGGTGTCAGAAGTTCACATACCGGCAAAACTGTCAATTTCAATTGAATACAATTTTGTCATTGAATACAATGACAAAATTACCACTGTACACAAAACCTGTAGTTTGAATACAACATGAGTATATTAGGAATACAACTAGAATTTCGCGGTTCTCGGCTTTCGCGCTCGCTATATTCAAAGAATATAAGCTGTGGGCCGCCCCATGAAAAAACTTAACAATTTTTGACACACACATCCATACAAACACACATACATACACACGCACAACGGATTGCTAAGTGGTCCTGCCAGCTATAGCTGGCGGCCCACAAAAATGTATTCCAGTTTTGCAAGGATTTACTTTTTTTATCACATATATATGATGCACCATTCATAAGAATTTTGCAACCTGGGAACTGCACTACAACCAATTAAGTTTCCCAGAAGTAGCAGTGGACCAAATTACTAGTATCAATTAAGCCATCATACATAAAGTCTGAGTTCAAATAGTTGGATTTGTCAACAAAATACATCTCATAGTACTCTTTTGACAGAGGGGTGTTATATCACCTTCACTTCATGGAATTCATTCTTTGATGCAACCACTATTTCAACCATTACACTCATGAACTGTAAAATTGCTACTGAAAATCCTGTTATGAAAACGTTGTTTCAACATTCCCTTCATTAATAACCTACCTTGGCATAGCTGTGGCTCTGTGTTTGAGGCTAGTGAATGAGTTTGCTGAGTTACTACTCTCAAAATGTTCTTGATACTTGGCCTCTTGCGATGATTTTCCAGCCAGCACCACCTCATTAGGTTGGCGAGATCCTCTGGGCAGTCGTTTGGAACTCAGAGGCGCTGTTTCTTAGTACAGACAAGTATGCAAATGACCTGAAAATCCAATCCCTCAAATGGAAACTCTCTCGTTACCAATTCCCACAAGACCACTCCATATGCAAAGATGTCGAAATTTGGTGATAATAATCCAGGAAACTAGCATTCAAAATTAAGTTGTTAGAGGTTTCAGTCCAAGTGGGGTTATAAAAAGCATGCCAATTCCACCATGGTTGCTGGTGCCCCTTGCAATATTGAGGAACATGTATCCATCGGGTTTCAATACCGGTATCAACATCATTTCAGAGTTACGTAGGCATTGAGTGTCACAGTTTTATTATGAATGAATCTTGGATTCAAAAGTAGTATATCAATCAGAGGATCTCTGATTATATGAGGGAATACCAAATTATGGCGATGAGAGGTAGCACTTCTGCTGTCATGTACTGATTTGGATACAGATCTAATAGTAGGAATGTGCATTAAGTTATTTTCATCAGTGTTCAGTTAAGAGTTGTAGATGTCATTATTCTGGGGTGATGTTTTCTTCCTCTCTGGGCCCTCGGGGGTTTAGCACATAGACCAAGAGAGGTGATGTGCGAGACCACACAGCGGACAGTTTAACATCCATTGGAACCCTGTGTTCCAGTAGTTGAGTTTTAGTATAACACATAGTTCTATGATGGTGTAGGTCTAGATATATTGTAGAATCACTAGAGAAGTTGAAAAGGCAAATAGCCTTGAGCTCAGTAGGAGTGTAACACAAATAAATGTGGAAATCCTCTCACAGACTACAATATATGTGGTACTGAATCAGTGTGTTGATCTGTGGTTTCGATACTCAATCATGATAGGCAAAATCCACAAATATGATGCAGAAACACCCTAAAGTCCTCCAAACTTGTCCAGAAGTTTGATGTTTCATTCAAGTCGTAAATTTCAAAACTGTCAGCAGTTTCAAATTGGGAAGTCATTAATTGGAGGACTGATGTTTCATAGCTTGGGATTTATAAGTTTCCAAATTGTTGAACTTTTATTTTTATTCAAGTTTTCTAAGAGTTGCCAGCTAGTTGATTCTTTTGTTCACCATGCTTCTAGGTCTTCTAGTTCTCTTACAGTTAAAATATTTTGTAGCACACCAACTACCATGTCATGTACTTCATAAATATTTTAACCAGTCGTAGTCTGATTTAGAGGTTTTTAAGTCTTTGGAGTCAGTTGTTTCATTGTCTTTCAAGTTAGAAGGTTCCCAGAGTTCAAACAGAGAAGCTTGGGAATCTTGTGTTTTAGGATCATTCAAGTCCTCTGATAGATTTTTCAAATCTCTGCTGTTAGAAGTTCTGGGGATTTCTGATTCGGCAGTTTCCAAGTCCAACTTCAGGAACACCTTGACACCTACATCTCTTTCTGCAATCATCAGCATTTTACCATTTTCAGTCAATGCAATGCCCATAGGGAGTGTAACCTCGCTAATGATGCAACGGAGGAATGTGTACTCTCCAGATGCAGCAAAGCAGTAGATTTTACCTTCTAATCCTGTAGAACAATTGGCTACAAATATTGCTTCTTGACTACAGCAAACACCACGTGGCATCCAATTTGTATCACTCACTGGAGGATTTAGAGTGCATTTCTTTGAACCCGTCACGTCTACGACCTGTACAGCTTCAGGGGCATTTGAACTGACGACAATTGTTTCTTGAGGTGTCACTGCAAGATACTCTGGTCGAATGTTAATTTTGATACTCCTTCTATAAATACCATCTTGCGTGTAAGTGCTGATGTATCCCCTGTTGTGAACGAGACACCCAATAAGCAGGTTTTCTCTTTTATCTAATGCCAATCCTGCTAAAATCATGTTAGTAGTACCGGTAGTTGTAGTAGTAGAAGCATTGGAGGTTTCGACATCTGGAATCGAAACAGAAAACATGCGCGTGTTCTTAAAAGTTGCATCAAATGCTTTTACATATCTGGTCTGGTCTGTAACAAAGTATTTGCCGGCTGAACTGATCGCAACTGAATATGGTGATGTGACCGGATGTTGATGGCTGAATTTCTCAATGTGCTTGATTTTCCCCTCTTTGTCATATACCTTCAATCTTGCACCGCCAAAATCTGCCAGAGCAATATCACCGTCAGGGCTTATGGCTAGACCCTGTGCGGCCCCAACCTTGCCAGTGCCAATTGGTTTCTTCTGAAGCCAAAACCCTAAATTGGTTGTATCCCTTCTTGCTGAATCTGTTTAACCAAATAAATGAACAAAGTAGAAATGAAAATCAGTAGAATCGGTAGATTATATATCATTTAAAAATTACAATTATTCTACATGTATCACAGTCAAGAAAAAGAAAATTGAATCGCAATGCTCCTTTGAGCCAAAAGCTTTTAATCCTCGTGTACCTATGGGGACAAGCCCCTCCAATTTTTTTTTGTGCCTGGTGCCAAATGATTTAATGTAATTGTCAATTGACATTTGATGCTCCTTTTCATGCAAAAAACAAACACCCACCGGGGTAATATAGGTAATTAGGTACAGGGTGTTCCAAAAGTGGATATGGGGAACCACCCCCTTTGGGAGAAAAGTACCAACATGCCTAGTACGGCGCAGGAACTTTATAGGCACTTGATTTTGGTTGCAATAGATAGCCATGGTCCTCTTTTCATTGATACCAAAATGAGGAACAACATACATCTAGCATTATGTTAGAATGGTGTCAGAAGTTCACATGTCAGCAAAACTGTCAATTTCCATAGATGACAGATGTGTAGAATGGAAAATTCAATTTTCACCACAAATTTAAAGAATATCTGATTTTATGCACTTTTTGGCTCTACATTATGGGAAATGACAAGTTTTATAGACAGAACATTAAATAAGTGCTATAATAATATTTTGAGCCAATAAAATTGCAAAATGTCAATTTTCCACCCATATCCTGTATTTCAACATTTCCTTATGACATCGTATTGATGCCAAAATGGGAGTATTTGTACTTATTTTGATACCAATGGAAAGCAACTCCAAGTTATCCTGTGACACCAAATTTATTAGAATCTGGTGTTCAATAAGTGCTTACCATCCCCTTTGGTTGTGTTTTTACCAAAAAAGTGGCTCAGAAAGACCAGGGTTAATATGTAAAATACATATTCAGGGCTTCTGACAGTAGTAACTTTGGAGCATAATGACTAACCCTACATGAGGTGGCATGCTCTAGTGCTGCTGCCAAAGTCATCCAAGCGTGATGAAAACAGGATTACAACTGCCTGAGAAGGCCTGTGGTTACTGAAATAAGGTTAATGAAAATGCTTTCTTCAGTGTTTCTGTAGACAATTTTAAAAATAAACCTTTGTGAAGGTTGTATTGAAAGATGAATATACCTATATTTTGTAATCAAAATAATTTGGTTTGGTTTTGAGCGATTTGAATACAATGACAAAATTACCACTGTACACAAAACCTGTAGTTTGAATACAACATGAGTATTATTAGGAATACAAAAATGTTTTGCAAGGATTTACTTTTTATTCAGGTATATATGATGCACTCTTCATAAGAATTTTGCAACCTGGGGATTCCCAGACTGGGAACTGCACTACAACCAATTCAGGGTTGGTACATTTTGTGACCCCACTTTTCTGCACCCACTTTTCTGCACCCAGTTTTGCTCAGAATTCAGCAGCCTTGGCGAAAGTGCATGTGATACTGTACTTTATTCCGTAAAGGCTGCTGAATTCTGAGCAAAACTGGGTGCAGACAAAGTGGGGTCACAAAATGTACCAACCCACCAATTCAGGAGAAGCAGTGGACCAAATTGTGGTATCAATTAAGCCATCATTCATCCATAAAGTCTGAGTAAAAATAATTGGATTTGTCAACAAAATACAGAGTGGTGTTATATCACCTTCACTACATGGAATTCATTCTTTGATGCAACCACTATTTCAACCATTATATACACTCATGAACTGTAAAATTGCTACTGAAAATCCTGTTATGAAAACGATGTTTCAACATTCCCGTCATTATACCTACCTTGGCATAGCCATAGCTGTGTCTCTGCGATTGAGGATAGTGAATGCATTTGCCGAGTTAGTACTGTCAAAATGTTCTTGATACTTGGTCTCTTGCGATGATTTTCCAGCCAGCACCACCTCATTAGGTTGGCGAGATCCTCTGGGCAGTCGTTTGGAACTCGGAGGCGCTGTTTCTTATCACTGACAAGCATGTAAATGACCTGGAATTCCAATCCCTCAAAGGGAAACTCTCTTGTTACTAACTCCCACAAGACCACTCCATATGCAAAGATGTCGTAGCTTGGTGATAACCATCCCTCAAGGAAAATTTCTGGGGCCATGTATGCAGCAGTGCCTCTTCCCGTTGCTTGGCTTCTTGTCTTCTCAGCCAGCTTAGCCAACCCGAAGTCCGCTAGCTTAAGAACATTGCCGTTTGCTATCAGGTAATTATCTGATTTGACATCTTTGTGAATCACATTCATATCTTGCAGATATTCTATAGCTCTAGCTGCCTGTTCTGCCCACGATCTGCATAGATGTGAGGGCAAAGGGTCACTCTTGTGCTGTGTCAAGTAATCGCGCAAAGAACCCCCTCTACAAAGCTCCAAAATCAGCATGAAGTTAATATCCTCTGGAACAACTCCAATTAGTTTCACAATATTGTGGTGATCAAGTTTGGATAGGATTTCAAGTTCATGCCTGTCTACTTCAAAGAGTCTCTTTGCAGCAACATCAAGATCATCTGCACTCTTTCTTTTCCATATCATGTGGAATACTGTACCAAATCCACCTTGCCCGAGTTTTTCCACCTTTGTCAGGTCGCCTAAATTGATTTCAACTGGACCTGGATTGGATTTCCTTTTCTGTGGAAAGAAATGACATAAGAAGGTCATCATTTTTGCGAGCAGACTGTAAATTTTCACAATAATGCTGTATACCAAGCATAATTTATTGCATTTCGGTGTTATGAAGTGAATTCCATATTGATAGCTGGAGCACCGATTTGATATGGTTGAGGTTGCTTTACGTCATAAGGAAATAACTTTATATTCATATAATCTCAACTGACTGAATCATTCGTAAAGTGACAGGTGGAGATTTTGTTTTGAGGATACAAATTTCTCTCAAATTGCATTTGATCTGGTGTAGACCACCTGCCAAGGTTTATTTGACAAACAAGCACGAAAGAAAACCGCAAACCTTGTTTTGAACTTGCCTGCTATCCTAATCGTCCCTATAGGAAACCATACTATGAATTTCTGTCATGCACGACAGAACTACTAAATGATCTTATTACATATAGATGGCGTATTTAGCTTATTCACTTCAGGTGTGATCTAATACATTGGTAAGCATTCCAAATATGCAAAATTGAGGGCGCTTCTCTCTGGAAATGTCCTCATGTCTCTTTAAAGAGACACTGGCACACACGGCTCAATTTAGCACTGGCCCGTGGCCAGTAGGAATTCAGCTGAGGTGGCCCGTCGGGCCAGTTGGATTTTCATAGGTTTACTAGGTTACTGATTGTCTTGTAATCAATTCCTCCTCTTTTACCTGCATGTGAATTTTGTGTCCTCAAATGCTTCAGCATTTTACCTTTTCTATGCATTTTGACTTTTTTTCAAAAATCAGTCGCTTATTCATTGCCGACTTCCACTGCATAATTTCTCTAACACAGACCATGCATACATTTTCTGGATTGTGATTGCTCTGGTAGTTTGTGTGTTTGTCTGTCTGTGGTAAAAAATGTTAACCCAAATGTTAACCCTAAACATAATTCCCCACTGATTCAACATACATGCACATATGTTCATTTCATGGCACTTGCATGTAATGGTCCTTGGGTAGTGCCCCACAGTAACACCTCTAATGACATGGGTCAAAAGTCATCTAGAGGTCTCAGGTCATGTCTTGGCCCAATAATGTTCAGAATTA
>JAMKCH010041948.1:0-195687 GCA_023653785.1 Ophioderma brevispina
GGTTAAACATGGAATGTTGGGGATGGATTTTCTGCTGAGGTCCGGGGCGACGTTGGACTTAGGCCGACTCCAGCTCAACGTAGGTGGTGGTACAGTCAATGGTCAGTCCGCTGAGAAGGGAGCTTTCCATTTAAAGGCGGTTGCCGTCGAGGATACTACCGTGCCAGCGGGACATGAGATGGTTTTTGGAAGACAAGAATGATGGTGACACAGAAGAAGGGACACCTGGCGAGGACAGGGCTCCTGCGATAAGTGGAGACGACTTAGTCATGGTCGAGTTGGCTGCGATCGACGAGCCGCTTGCAGTAAGAGAGGGGAGTCAGGAGGAGACCAGGAGCGGATTGGTGATGTAGAGGATGAAGAGGGAGTGGACGAGTTGTCAACAGGTGAAGATGTAACAAACGAGATTGAGCAGCTAGAAGGGTTAAGAGGCGTTAGTAATGAAGCAGAGGCTGAAGTAGGCGTGCCAAAGCCCGAAGGGAGAGTTAGGAAGAGCGTACGCTTCGATCCGGTCGTACACATAAAGTACGCACCAGGGAAAGCGGAGGCCGATCAGGGGGAATCAGATGGGCACAAGCGTAGAAGGAACCCGAAGCGCAAGCGGCGTAAGCCCTTTAGGTTCCGATAGTGTATAGTATAGTAGAGAATTGGAACCGGGGTAAAAGAGGGGGGTCAACCGGGTACCTGAACCGACACTCATCTCAAATTATCATTTTTTTTCCTATGAACGGTTCCAAGGGGGCCAGGGAACGGAAAAGTACGCGGTGGGAGCACTTGGGGTGGTAATAATATTAAAATATTCTTTGTATCATTTTAGTGTTAATATGTAGTAGTTTTTGATTATTTTTTTTTCTTTATGGCCCTTTTTTTTAACAGGCTGGGATGGCGGATTGTAGCGAGGGTGAAGCGCCTGTGAAGGAAGATACCAAGAGGAGGGATGAGAGTGATGGGGTACCGCGCGCTAGGGTTTATTGTATGTACCTTAGTAACGAGCGCAGAGAACAGCTTACCCGAGCTACGACGCTCAGCAAGGTGAAGAGGAGCGTCCCCAACGTAAAAAGTACGCTTAAAACCCCACGCTGGATTCGGTATATCCCCGCTAGGGGAACGCTCGAAAGAAGGGTCTCAGTAGTTAAGGGGTCAATAATTAAGGATTAATTTTAGTCATAATAAAAAAAAATAAAAATTAGGTGGTAGGCCGTCTCGTCGTCGCGTTGTCATGGTCTAGAGTAGATGAGGAGGTAGTTCAACTTGACCGTTCCATAGGGTATATGAGGCATCTCTGTAGTTGAGAACCGCTGAATGGAGGCAGGCGACATATGAATACCAAGACAGGCATGATGACGCATGGATGGCCAGACGGGCCTGGTGACCTAGCCAGACGGGCATGATGACGCATGGATGGCCAGACGGGGCTGGGGTCCGTTCCCGAAAGTGGTCGTACGACAGTCGTAGCCTCTTTCTATCGCAACTTTTGCGTAAAGTTCACACTTACGATTTACTCGTTCCCGAAACTGGAATGCTGAAGATTGTCTTCAAAAACTTACGAAAAATTACGTCTGTTCGTAACTAGCACGTACCGCTGTGTTCACGAACGGTTCATGCGTTTTCCTGAAAAAACTTAACTTAGTCGGCAGGATCTATCGTAAAGTACGCGGCATTTCTACGTCTACTCAGAGTTGACGTAGACTTGCCATATAACGATACAAAGTTGATATCAGGGACATTATGGAAGGAGCTGTATTGTGATTTTATTTGGAAAGGTGAGGGATGAGAGGCTGGGAGATGATTGTACGAGATTATTCACCAATGACCGATTCAAAACGAATTTTAACTAATTAGGTAGGCCTATAATCTCTTATCGAATTTCTCACAATATGCCTATTTTGTGTATGAAACCTCACATTTTAGGGTCATGTCTCCAAAAGCTCCGAGTTTGCAGCACATCACATACTTCCAAAGTGAGTGTACCCTTCCCCCAAGTTGATAGGTAGGGATTAATGTGAGTAAAGCATGTCTAAATTGTGAAAAAACTTATATAAAAATGTAGGGTTATTTTCCGTTTAAGTGAGGAATAGTAGTGTTGTCTGTACGGTAGGCTCTAGGTGAACACCACACCACATGAAACATCGCGTTCTTAGGTAAGCTTAAAGGCAAGTGGCCCAGAATTTAAGGGTTTTATTGAGAAAAAGTCTATTTGTATAATTATTAACAAACCTATCCAGCTTAACGACCTGCATTGACATTGTAAAGAAAAAGTAAACTATTATTGTAAGGTGTTCTTTGCTAAAAAAGCTCAAATGCTTAAACTACGTCTAAACAGAGAATAACTGTTCTTGTGCATGCAGATATTGACACAAAAACTATATTAGTATGTCTTAATGAAGACGAAAAAAAATAGGCCTATACCCTCTTGTGTCCCTTTTGAGAGGATATACACGAATCCGACGAGGCAGCCTCGAAAGGACACCTCTACGTCGCAGCCAGTAATGGGGGGATCCGGACACCAAACCAACACAGAGTACACAGTATATTGCTTAACGAACGAATAATAAGCCAATAATCATGATAATAAGAATTTAAACCTACTTTTTTGCAATTGGTAACAAATTTCACCGTTATTTCCATGTATGTAGGAAGGATGATGTCAGGGAATGGGCCATAAACTGGAATTACAGGGCAAGTGTCTTACTTTGTGTAAAAAGTGAAGGTTATCTCGCCCACTTTCGTGACTGAGAAATGAAAGCTATGGTTAGAATACGTGTTTAAAAATGGGTAATAACAGCCGCGTGAGAAAAAGAATTTTCGGTAAAATTCAAACCTCCAGACAAAAATAAAGTACAATAGAAAGTTTGATATATTCCGTGTACGTGAAAACTTGATAGTCCCAAAGACCGATCGATTTGCCTGAAAACGTGACATCTTCCGATTCGGGTTGGTGGTGTTTTAGAAGGGACACTTCGTGCCCATGCATTGCCATGTGATTGATTTCGAGATCTGCACACAATTAGTTCTCGTTTGTGCATGGATTGTGCTACGCCTGGACTAATCAGTACACGTGAAGTGAAAATGACGGCGAGTTACAATGTGGTATTTAGGACTGAACTGGATACGATGATTGTGTAATTTGTGTCATTAGCGAGTGGACTTTCGCACGCAGTTCGTTTCCATTTTGTAACTTTTATCGCTATTTGTGCAGCCAAGAAAGTACATTTTTTTCCTGAGTCCGCCCATGAGGATACACAAATGGGTAAACAGTGACATAGTGTTGGTTTTGCCGTCCGAAACTGATCAAAATATAGCTTCTTTGTGGTAACAGTACACGTCGTAAAAGCGGTGTTATAACGAGAAATGCAAAGAGCCCCCCATTCATGGAGGAAATGGTGAGTGCGCGCCACACGGCGTCAGCGGCGAGACTAGTCGCGTCGGATTCGTGTATCAAATAGGTACACGCGAGATGCACCAAGAGTATGACGTGGTTATGAAGAGTGGGATATCATTCGACTGAGTGATGATCAACTGTTAGAGTAAGGGTTGGGTAGCAGCGTTGTAGCATCAAGGTTTACAGCCAGACATAGTATAAACCTATAACTGTTTTGCTAAAGAAAACAATAAAATAATTTTATGTAGGTTATCATACCAAACTTGACCCTCTAACATAGTACATATTTTTATTGCTAAATACAAAAATCTTAAATCTGCAAATTAAGATTACACCGAATATATCGGGTGACGAATAAAAAAAAAAGATATACTTGATCCAGATTTCAAGAACATATATCTTTATGCCGAGAATTGACTAACATGGCATACTTGTTATAAGGCCGATGTTATTATTTATTGAGAAAAAAACTTACATACCGAGCAGGTGCAAGCAGTTAGTATTTATGATCTGGCAGTAATGAACGTTTATGGAGCTGCAGGTACATGTTAACCGAGTTATTGATGTTTTAAATTTTTATTTTATAAAAAAGGACCCTCCGAATTCGATTTTTAAAAAGAAAATAACAAAAGAGAATATGGATTACATCAATTGGTACAGAAATAGAACTGAAATAACAGCTCTCACTGAAATAGTTACTATTTCTATTAAACATTACTAAACTAATTAATTAATAACCGTGTTTAAAAGGAAACACAGGAACTGCATGAAGCAAATAAAATATATTGAAGAGTTAACAAAACACACACAAAAAAAACAGGAACGAAATAGACCAAGTGATCGACAATCACGCGAACACTGTCCGAGTTTTAATACCTGTCATAGATACCCACAATAAAAATCATTCTTACCTGATGATTCAATAGGCCCACATGGTAACATTCGCAAAACAGTATCAAACTTTGCACCCCAGACATGAGCCAATTTTAATCCCAATCAATGAATGAATGACCTTAAATCGGCTTAGTTTATGTACGTGAGATTGTCGTAGGTTTACTGGTGAAATGTACTTACGACCATCTTAAGTACACTGTCAGGAACGCTAACTACCATGTCGTTACCAAAATCTTAAGCCATGCGTTAGACGAAAACTTTTACGTCATGTTTCGGAACGGACCCTTGACTAGCCAGGACGGGATGGACGACGTATGATGAACGGCCAGATGGGCCTACTACGTAGAATAGACGGTCAGACAGGGTGACTGGTGAAATGGCATACCCGCGGTTGGATTTTAAGGCTGGGTATGAGCACGAGCGAACAACCAAAGCTTAATGGTCTGGTACAAGCACCAACGTAAGTGCCTCCAGTTAGTCTTATGGAGATGGGTCGCACTATCGGAAGGTCCGGACGCTACTGAGAGTTGGGGAGACTTTGCTGGATTGGATCAGTGTTGCGGGAAAGCGGGGGTAAAGGGATGTCCAAAATGGTGGATATCCTCCAGACTTCAACGCTGTGTTGTAAACCTATCTGCTAGCAAAGTGTCGTTGCAGTGCAGTGAATTTATACAAGGTCCTGAAGGTCTAAGGGACCGGCCTACCGAGGGACGAGAGGAGCCAAAACTGGGGGCACCAGGACCAGGGAGATGGAGCGGATAAGGCACGGATAATCCCCAGCCCTGATTTAAAAGAACAAAGTTGCGTTAGATATCTAGGACGGGTTGTTGTATCGGCAGAAGCTTTCATTGTTATGTCACTACACAGGACAGGACGCGGAGATAATAGCCTTATAAAGAAGATGTAGATGTCTACGGAAAAAAAATGCCTGGGTAAAGCTCCACAGATGGTATAGTACAGGTGCCAAGGTCGATACACCAAGCCTCGGAATAAAGCGGATGTATGTTACGTCCCTGGGGGTTAGTGCGCAATTACGCACCTATTGGAGCGGACGGGTTGGCAACGGACAGTGAAGAGGCTGTACACGGGGCGTGCTGCAGGGCCGAAAAAGAGGTAGTCGCAAAGATGACAGTGAACGGGTGAGATCAACCAGATCAGCGAGATGACAACACCTGACTGGCGCGATGACTACACTAGACGGGCGGTTGCTACAATATGAAGAGTAGTTTAGGAGTAGTTTAAGATTAGTAGGGGTAGTTTAAGAATAGTGTAATGAGTAATACCAGCGCATATTTTCAATCCCGTTTTAGCTATTACGTCCATGTGCCGGGACGGCACAATCTGGGGAGGGGGCTGTGAAACGGGATTGAGAAATTGTGCTAAGTTTATAAATAATAATATTTTGACAAGTAGTAAAATGAGTAGTAGTAATTTCATTCATAAAACCTTGCCGCGCACAGTATGAATTATTCATGAGCAGTAACACGACCTGTAGATGGGCCGATATATTATAACCAATCAGAGCATCGCCCACGCGTGATCAATCTTTACCGCTCAAGCATGAGGTTTCATCATCTCGTCCATTAGTATCCTGACCGTCAACAGGTACCCTACCAATCATCCTGTACATTACCAAGCTGTCAACTGTATGTGACGTAGTTGATAATAAATCTAGAATTGTGAGCTATATATATGACCGAGTTCGTGTGTCGTTTCACCGGAAGAAGCATAGGGTTCTGTCCCCTATAACTTACCCAGGCCAACCGGTCCATAGACAGAGGTCGCGGAACCGGCGTCCCGCTACAGTTGCAATGATTTACGGTTTAATTTTTTTTTTCAAAATGGTGGAGAGGCATATTTTGTTAAATGGACTTAAAATGGCAAATTGAAATAAGAACCTGTGTGATATTTTGGGAGCTCCAAAAAGAATTTATGGCATTTATATTTACGTACAGGCTTGTTTTTAAAGATGACGGTGATTATATTCGCTCTACTGTACGTAAATTAGGAAGAAAAAAAGCCCTACCCATCTTTTCGACGTTATTAAACAACGCTTTCTAATAATGACCCTAAATCATTTCCAAGATGTAAAAAGTATTAAAGTGGGGTACTGACTTGTCCTAAAGAATGCCGTTACTATAGCTGGTTATTACTTGGACGATATAACGTAGTTTAAACTGACTCTATAATAGTTCATAGGAAGACAACAGCTCATATCAACCTGATATAATAAAATCATAATAAATGGGTGTGGACTGTATTTAAGGACTACTCAGTGACGCCATAGGTGTTCGCCAGTAAAAATAAAACATATGCTTATGAAGAAGTGAAAAAATTGTTTATGTAGAAGGAAAATTTAAATATGGTGACCTAAGTTTCTTTCGAGCACATCAAGTGCTATCTTTGTTTCTGACTTGTACCACAGGCTCCTTCTCTCTCTCTACTGCCAAGATCAGCTTCCTTCCCAGCGTCAATTAGTGTTGAGTGGTCTGCAATTATCCAGAAGTACGACAGAAAATTGCGGGAAAATGTTATCAATAGTTTTCGTTATGGTTCTTATTATGTCGAAAAAGATGTGCAGGGGTGTTTTCCTCTTGATTTATGTCCCCCGGAGCGGGTATAACCGCCGCCATCATGAGTTATGATCACGTCCGCAATACACAAATGTCATTAAATCTCTTTTTGGTGCTCTCAAAATATTACTCGCATTCTTACCCCATCTATTTGGCAATTTTAGTACATTTAACAAAACATGCCTCCTACCAGCGGCCATTTTGGACACATAAATGTTTAAGCCCACTTCAGGAATGTAGAACTTTTATTTCGTTTAGTCCTGGATAAAATTCCTATGTATAATGAAAATACAATGGCAGTTTTTCATAAAACAATGGTGGCCATTTTGAAATAGGCAGTACGCGCTAATGTGCAACTTTTCGGGGCGGAAACATACTAGACTACGGGCTACCATGACCTGCATGACCTGCATGACATGACCCCCCCCCCCCCCCCCCGGGGATTTTTTTTTTTTTTTTTTTTTTTTACCCATTTTTGTGAAGCTTATACCATAATCAACTGAATTCAGGTTGTCTGCAAAAATCCCCACCCTGGGTTAAACGGTGAGGGCACTTTTTCAAAATGGCTGCCAAAATGCACCCACCCCCTTCGGGAGAGAAGTACCAACATGCCTAGCACAACATAGAAACATCACAGGCACTTGATTTTGGTAGCAATAGATAGCTATGGTCCTCCTCTTTGCATTGATACCAAAATAAGTACAAATATGCCTAGCATTACGTCACAATGACGTCATAAAGTTCGCATGTTAGCAAAATTGTCAATTTCCATAGACAGATTATGACCTCGCCCAATTGTTCAATGTTTGGGTCAGCTTTGGTGAGCTATGTTAACGCAATATGCATGGTAATACTTTGGGAGTCTAAAATGGAGATTAACATATTGCTGTCCAAGAGCAAAAAGTAATGCTTTTCCGAAGTACTTCCGGTAATAAATAACAATGTAATAAACATTTACATAAGTTGTCACTTAATGGGAAAAAGCACATGTAAAATACACTGAAAATATATTAGCCAATATTCAACTTTCAATTATATTTCACAGAAATGATAACAAGAAACGTTATAATGTGACAAAGTTAACAAAGATAAACGTTATAATGTGATAAAGAGTGCAATGAAATAATTTGTTTTTTTTACAGGTCTTTCAGTTACAGGTCACGAGAGGCTAAATTTTTATATGACGAAGTGAAGAGGCAATGATCAGTTCTGCCTCGTAAAGTCGGATAACCTACATTAACATCAAAGGAAAATCTCACACGTTCCATCTATTGATTTCAACAATTGGATAATCCGCTTTATATCTACTTGATAGGATTAGATCTCGGGTACCACTCTCCGTCTACAGTGTGAGTCAAAATGATTGTTCCCCAAATATTTGATTTTTTTTTCTTGTGAAACTGTGCAAGGTAGCTCTTAAAATTGTACTTCAAAAGTACATTTAAATAGCTTTCACAGGAATTCTATTGATTTGGTTATTGAAGCGCAAATTTCAAGTGGGATACCTAATGTATGCTTTACACACTGGTGGATTAATGGCAATAAATGCCCCAATGAGTATAACACAGGCCAGTTATTAAGTTATGATTAATGCAACAATAAGTGCAATTCTATTTTGACTGTTTAGAATTCTTCAGGGTTTGGATGAAATCGTTTTTAACTATTAACTAGGCAAAAAACAAAAAGATATTGAAAAATACCCACCAAAACCAGGTTTCATATAAATGATCAACTTAGGTTGGCCAAGGTCAAGGTCAGACTTTTTGGAACATTTTCTTTCTATGAAAATATTTTAATTTTGTTTCTTCAAGATCTCTATCGTGAATAAATGCAACACTCAAAGAAAGTTGCTTGCCTTTCTCGGTTTTTCTGGGATCCTGGTTTGTGAATTATTACACTGTAACCATATGAATTGTACATGGTGGCCATTGTGAGATGAGAACCCTTCTAAAATGAGTCATAACTTGAAATGAAAATGATGCATCTCGGGATTTTGACATGGTGATGAGAGAGTTAAATGTTGTTAATATAAATAGTATATAATAATATTCTAAAAAGATTAAAATAATTTTTAATATTTTGTTTCATCGGGAACAATTCATTTGACTCACACTGTAGTTCTACCTCCATGCTCTATAACATAATTATGAATCAGGAGTCTAGTACAAAGTGTGCTTTTCTCTATGAAAGCGAAAGATTGAGCTAATCATTTCAACCAGTATTAGAATCGATTCAAACCCATCGTGTCATCGGAGGGAAAAGTTTGGACAGTGTCATTGTTGGGAAGGAGGCAAAAATATGTGGCCCGTTTCACTTGTTTCATGAAGAACTAAGGTATCTGGCCTTTCACGATTTCATGAATTTTTATGTTATTTAGCCGGGAAATTTATTTTCCACCACTGCACATACCCCTCATCCCTTCTGGAAAAGTACTCGAAGCGGACACGATCGGTTGATCTCCTATAGTGTGTGGAAATGCATATTTATGACAGATGAGAAACACGATTTATTAAAAAATGAGGGTAAATCCTCAAAAAATCTCTGCGTCGGCCCTTAAGAACCGTGTACCACTGCATGGTATTTCTGTCAAATTCAAGACTAATCTTCTTGGCAGAAGAAAAAGCTAAGTATCTTACCTTATAGGTCATTATTCCAATTGTTCAATTGTTGAAACTACCAGTGCATTGCGACCTCTTTTAAATTAATTTCGTCTATCAAAACCAAGGCTATAATCTGAATTGTATTCGTGTCTATTCAGCCATATTATCGAGGGCATGGTTTTAAATCGGAGGGGCTGTTTTGATGCAAAATTTAAAAAGCCGAAGGTATAGTGGAGTAGAAAAATTCAAAAAATATTATCATGATAAACCTTCAAAATTTGGTGTAATTAATTAAAATAAATTTAACTTTCATGATCCCCTTTAAACTAATTCACTGAATGTAATGTTTGATGATCATCATAATCTTCTGACCATGGGGGTAGAAAGAGATGGAGAGTGGTCGCCAGAAATCGAATCCTTTCAAGTACACATAAAGCGGATTATCCTATTGGTTTTTTTTTTGTTTTTGTTTTTTTGTTTTTTTAGATCAATAGATAGAGACATGCCTTTGATGTTAATGCAGGTTATCCGACTTATCGGGTAGGACTGATCATTGCCTCTTCACTTCGTCATACAGAATTTAACCTATGGTGACCTGTAATTGGAAGACTAGTAAAAAACAACTATTTCCATTGCACCCTTAAGCAAAATATCGCTTTTATGACCTTTGTCGAATTGTAACGTCTCTCCGTGCACGCTCGGGGTTTAGTGCGCCTCCTTTAAACTACGCGCACATTTTGTGGCCCAAAAATTACAAGGCAATCAAAGAGTACTCGTTACTGGTAAAATTTATGTACAGCAAACGGTTTTCGCACAGTTATGACAGAAAAATGACCGTATGACACAAAACACCATAGAATATATATGCGCTATTTATTTAATCTACTCGTACATCGTTGGTGCATTGTGGGATAGGAATTTCGGTAAAAAATGATTTCCGGTAGGAAACCCAGGATCCACGTATTGCATAGGCACTATAGCACATTGGTCTTTGAAAGAATCAACTTACAATGTTTTCAGTACAAATGTCTCTCATCAAGACATCTAGGATTTTAATATGTGCTCTACCGGTCGGTCGATGAATTTCTTACTGAAGATCTTGAGCAAATTTCAGGAAGGAGCTCGTATCGAAAACCCCCAGATTTATCACGTAAGTATTCGCACCCACCAACTAGGAACGTGACCAGACTAATGTAGGTCCAAATTTACGCCACGTAAAAGTCGTATTGATTTCCCGGATAAGCCAACAACCTTTCAGAGTGAATAGAATCGTCGAAAACTTTTTAATGAAGTGACATGAATAAAAAAGCACACTATAATAGTATGCAAGAATGACAGACCGTTGTAAGAATTGCCCATAACCACCAGTTTCCTACCTTCCACATAGATAAGCAGAATAAAGTGGATGATCTTGTAGGCAAGACTTCAAACAAGTGACGCATGCTGTACAAAACATGTACCAAATTAAATGATCCAAGGACCTACCGTTATAAGAACTTGAACCGTGTTTCCCCTGATTACGAATGCTAAAACTTATACGATTTCACGTTGAGATATTTCAGGATCAGACCAGCCGTGTCGGAGTTTAGAGTTTAAAAAAGGGTTCATTTTCCAACAAAAAAGCTCATTGACATAGTTAAATCTAGACCGAGCTTGCAGGCCACAGTATTTGGCAAATCTTCGCGGTTATTGGTGATCAAAATTACCCGTGCGGAATTTGGAAAAACTTCCAAGCAAGAACACTCAACTTCCATAAAACACAGTTAACACATGTGTACTTCATACTAGTCTGTTCAATTAACTTAGATGTCTGGTTTTTATTAATTATTTACAAAAAGACGGGCAAGAGTCCATATGTACCCCCTCTCATATATTCACATGCAACATAAATTTAAACCTTAATTCAGCTGTTATTCCGTTTTGATCAAAAAAAGGCCAAAAGGAAAATAAATTTTGTATCATGTAATATCTACGAGGGGGGTTGGTACATATGGAACTCTTTCCAAAATACGCACGTTCGAAAATAAATAACGAAAAAGAAAGTGTTGGTATCCTTGGACCTCAGACGTTTTTTACATGACATAGGGAATGGGCCATTTTTAAACCTCGTCTACCGAGGGGGGGTGGTTACCACCCCCCCCCCCTTCAGGTGTTTTTTCACGGCTTGCTAAAAAACCCTTTTTTGGTGCCCAAATCTATTAATGTAATGTCAATTGTCATTGTTCGCTCCTTTATCCAAAAAAACAAACATCCACCGGGGTATAGGTAGATACAGGGTGTGATCCCAAAGTGATCGATAGGGGGGTGTGGTAACCACCCCCCACCACCTCCGGAAGAAGAAGTACCAACATGCCGAACACAACAAAAGGAACTCACAGAAACTTGATTTTGGTACCAATAGATAGCTAGGTCCTCCTCTTTCCCATTGATGCCAAAAGGGTACCAAACATGCTTTAGCATTACGTCAAATTGACGTCATAAAGTTTGAATGTCAGCAAAAATGACAATTTCCAGAGACACACACAGTTGAAATGAAAAATTCAATTTTTCGCCAAAAAGGTTAGGAAAATCAGATATTCCTGCGGTTTTACTCTACTTGATGGGAATGATTAGTTTATCTACTGACCTTCATTTTTAGAGCTATTAATAGGGTGTTTGAGTCGATAAAATGCGACAATAATCAATTTTCCACCCTATATTTCAGTATTTTCGTATTGACTCAACATATGGACGTCATGGTGACGTCAAATGGGGATTTAGTACTTATTTTGTACGATGGAAAGACGAAACATAATAAAGCTATCCTTTGGTACCAAATTTACAGGAATGGGTGTCAAGTAACGAAAATCACAGGGTGGTGGTAACCACCCCCCCCCCCCCCTTCGGCAAGGTTTGTTACAAAAAAGGGTCAGGTAGACGAGGGGTTATAACCTCAAATATTGAAAAAAAAATTTTATGGGTATTTTACCTCGTTTTCAAAGGAGCGAAGAGTAAAGGTTGGTACCATTAGTAATTTTACGTATGCGTATTGACTCCTCTTTGTAGGTGGAAAGTAAAGTTTCGGCGGAGAGGAAACTTCGCGATCAAGATTGTCCGTACTGGTATCGAAATGAATAAATACCAACTTTGCTCAACAGGATCAAATCCGACCTTTGTTTGCAATACAAATCGAGATGATATGCAAGGTGTCACAGGGCATTAACTTGAATGGACTAAATTACAGGAGAGAGTATCATTCTTTGTCCGTGTAACCAATTGAATAAAACAGACTAGGGGGCCTATATTAAAAGTATGTATTTCAACAATGCATTAATGCACGCTCAAACACCTAAATCAAAGGAAGGTCCCGAACAATAATATTGTTTCGTATGAACAGGCCTTTGAGCGCCCTAATTCGTGAATTGGGTCTGTCATCAAAGTTTCAGAGTCAAAAGTCATTATTCACCTGGAACCCCAGTTTTGTTGTCCGTTGTCAATGAAAATCATGTAAATTGAATAAAAGATTCCAAAAATAAATATGTTTTCAAATTGGAACCCAATGATCTGTTGGGTGCAATTGAATACAACTTTTCCTTTCGGGATTTTTTTCGAAAGCGCATATTTTTTAATAAATTAATAAAACCTGGCATCTAAGTTAATTGAACATACAGTAGTGTGAGAGACTGGCTTGGTGAGGTTCAATCTGCTCGATTGGGCCTTAGGATTTCCAACGGAATTTAGGGAATCTAATGTTGCATTTTCTACGGCACCTCGAATCCCAGTTACATTACAAATCGCCTCTTAAACCTGTGTTCTATCCACTTATCTCTACACACTGGATAGGCAATCTCCACGCGATTGAATAGCTAGCCCGGTGAAGAAACCGGAAGTTGCCCAGCGTCCCTTTTGCTCTACCAAAGCATTCACTCGATTGCACGGGTTTCTATGGGATAGTTATACACGTATGCTTTATAAAATACTTTCCTGGTCAACATCTGAAAAATATCAAGCTTTTGCAATTTGTATGGAGTATGTTGCCCGTTTGGCCTGAAATTAAAAGTTGCCCGAGAGATTTTGAGCACCCAAAAATTGTTTCAAAATAAGCCCATTTCGTATATATTATACTCTAAATGATTTCTTACCTTGTATTTGGCTAACAGAAATGTTTTAAAAGAGAGAAAAAGGGGATTTTGATTTGCTTATATTTCAATGTTAAAACATAGGCAGAATTTCGTACTTGCTAGCTATACGAAATTAGAAATTTTAAAATTTTTGTACCGAAAGAAAACATTCTCAAAGGGCCTATCCTTTAGAGACATGAGGATATTTTTTATGGAAAGCTTTACATCAGGGCAAAATCAGTCCTTTCGATTTTTAGGGGACACTGATATTGGAATCTCTCCGTTGTGAGAGAGGCAATTTTGCGGACCGATAGGTGATTGATACTGGGGACACGTCGTAGCCTATATTAAACTGTACATACTGTAGCCCTTGCGTGACTATTATAGTGTGTGCCTCTAAAATGCTATAATAACTCCATGGAATATAGTATGGAGGCGCTAAGTATTTCCGTTTCCTATAAAATTGGATTTTAATTCATGAGTCTTTTCGGGATACATGTAGAAAATGGATCACAATTAGGCCTAAGGGTAACTGTGATTTTTTTTACATTTATCACAAACCAGTGTCACTTGACTAGCTTATAATTCCAAGCTCAAGGACCCAAAATTCCGTGCCCTTCCAATATTAAATCCAAGTTGATTTTAAGCAAGGATTTTGTGTAGTATACTGACACCATAGACTGCAGTGTATTATCTTTTTCTTCAAAGCGAGAGATTTATCCGGGGGGAGGGGTTGGGGTTCAGGGTTGTTGGGTACCCATGCTTATTCCAGGAGTTCTGAAATTGACCCCTAAAAGGCTCAACAAGACCAATTTTCAGTGAAAAAGAACCCCTAATGGGAGTATAAGGAGGCCAGTTTTGGTGAAATTTACAGGAAAATTATACTAGTTCAGTTTTTTTTTTGGAATAAATGGGACCCATTTGCAGTAAAATTATTACCCCTTGCGGGACCTGTTCATACGTGATACAATACCTTTAAAATAGCAATAACAAAAATATATTTATATATGTTTTGATATTCTGCTGTTTCAAGAAAAAAAAAAACAAAAAAAAATACACACTCGGGGTTTATTTTGCTGTATATTAGGTTACATTGTCCTTTTTATATAAAACCAGTCACAATCACAACTGATTTGTTTACCCTAGAACTTCATTATGTGAAATTTTATTTAAACCTCCGAGGTTGTCCCGTATTTGCAGCTATAGTCGCTTTTTTTGGAACGAGCATTGGTCCCCCGACCCAAATTCAGAACCCTCCCCCAGGAGATTTATTCCAAACTATCTTAAGTGATATTTTTTTAAATAGAACGGATTCCTCCCAAATATCTTACAAGCCTGTTAAAAGAGTACGTGTGTCATCCCGAAAGAAAGAAAAGGAATGCTTAACTTTCGTCTACTGGAGCCATTTTTTGTAACTACACAACAATTTTCTGGGGCGGGGGGGACACTCCGTGATTTTCCTTTTTTACCATCCGATTCCTATGAATTTGGTACCACATGCAAGATAGCTTTGCGTTTTTTTTTCCCCCATACAAAATAAGTTACCCAACATTCCCCCATATGATGTCATAAGTGAAGGAATACATGATATAGGGCGGCAAATTGATATTTTTACTCAATAAACATCACTACTTAAAACGCTCTGTTGTAAAAATAGTAATTTCCATCACTGTAAACCCAAATTAGATATCTAACTTTTCATGTTTTTTGGTGATATGACGTACTTTGAGTACACCCTAATTGCCGGGCATGTGGTAACGCTTTTGGTATAATGAATACGATGTAGGATGATACTCCCAGTGGTACCAAAATCAAGTGTCTGGGTATTCCCGCGACCCTTACTAGCGTTGGTTGCTACTCCCCCCCCACCCCGGGGAAACATCCCCATCCATCACTTTGGGAGTGTAACAAGTCAAATTGCGGGATCAGAAGGGGGAAGAGTAAAGCGGAAAAAATCTGGAAGGGGATAATAAGATCTAATATATCTGAATATAGTAGTCCAAAGCCTTACCTGCATAATGAATTATTGTGTCTGTCAGCTGAAAACCTGAAATAAGGCATTTTAAAGACTTTTTAAAACATTTGAACTAATATTTGGTTCGAACATACCCGCCCATACTCGAAAATCAAACAATTGACAAACATGACTTACAAGCGCAATTAATCCCTAATTGTCCCTTTTCCGTAGTTTACTAGCTTTGTACGTGCAAAAAAAACGGAAAACAAAAAAAAAAAAAAAATCGGGTTCTGGGTAGAGCAAAAGGGCCGCGTGGCAACTCCGGTTTCCTCACGTTGAGCGGCGCTCGCTTATCCAGTGTGTAGAATCAATCACAGTAATATCATGATCATTTGGCATAATTATTGACTTTCAAATCCGCCGGGGTTAGTGGATTAACCCCGCTGCAAAATAGTGTAATTTCCAATACGGTCATTTAGATTTAAAAAAATCCCTTTGTAGCCTTAGTCAGTCTGTCTGTAACCGACGCTATGCGCCGATTCTTGTAGAGAGCCATTGTCATGATATCAGAAAAAGTGAGGAAATTTATATCGTACCACTCTGACATGCAACAAGCAAAAACGTTTTAATGTTGTCTGATTCAGAGTCAAGTAATGCGTATGAGAATGCTTTTGTGTAGTGCCGCGTTTGTATACTAGACATACCTAAAAATGCAGGGAAAGGAAAGTGAAATCAGGTGGACGCAAGGTATTTTGAGTGAGTGGGTATTTTTGCTTGCGCTACCAGTGGGCCTGATTACGATTCTTTGCAAATCATTGATAAACAGGGGTTGGTAGAGGGAAACAATGACTCAAGTGGGGGAATCTTGTTTGCAGCAACTTGGCAAAAAAAAAGCCCCAGGAATTTCCGTAACCTGACCCATGGACACTTTTTAGACATACTATGAATTCGGAAAACTTAACGGAAATAAAAAACAGGTGCTTTATTTCGTGAAGGGTTTCCGAATCATTAGGTGTCAAGAAAAAAAAAAAAAACGTGTGTCAGATGGGCAGGTTGTGGAAACTCCCCAAAAAGCCACCCCCCCCGGTAAAAAGCTAAGACCCACCCTCCCTCCACCTGTAAACATGAAAGACCCGATTATCTTAGTTCATGATGAAACAGATGAATCGGGCCACCCCTCGTCAGCTTTCTCCCAACTAATCGACGCTGTCCAAAACTTTTCTCCGGTGAACTTATGGGTTGAATCTACTATAAATTGTCCACAAATCCAATATTCTGAAAATTCAACAAAACGCAAAACTCTTTCGCCTTCCACACGACGAATTGCAGTAAACATGCTCACGAACGGTTGACGACGGAATTCAAACTTAGGGAACTCGACTGCGTAAACACACTTATTAAAGGGATTATTGGTATGAATCTATCGGCCACAAATATAATGAAGATCCCTGAATATGACGTAACAGTGGTTTATGGTTCATTGGAGTATTTCTTGCGAAGAAACACCATTTTCATGCTTAACTTTCGACGCAGTAGACGATTATTTTAAGAGCCGCCATGTCCATGTTATTTATTTACGCTATCTTTTTGCCAAACAAGCCAATTTTTGTTTTAACACAATTGAAAGATGATCGGTGGTTAGTTTAAGTTCTGGCCTGTATGAAAGGACTATGCGGTTTACTTTAACATGAATTCAAAACACAGCTTTAATTAAACGGTTTCCTGTCAAAATATATAAATTATCAAACTGGCATCCTCTGTGCAATTTTATTAAAATGAGCTGGGATTAGTGAGAATATAGTTTTTAAAATAAAAAGGAAACTCTTCATCATACAAAGAAGCGCTAATAGGCACATTGAAAAGTAGTAGATTTTTTTTTTGCAAGGAATACTCCAATGGCAATGAAAAAACATCTGGGTTCGGTTTTAGTTAGGGTATATTCATTATTTAGATGTGCCGACTATATTCATACCAATAAATCACTTAAACCAAATTGCAGTATATCATCCCAACTTCAGTATTTACTATTAAATACTACGAGATACCACTTGAAAAGTGGTAAGAGTATAAAGCTTCACAGCTTTACTGGGATTGGTAAGATACGTGATTAACGAAGTGATGTGTAGCATGTTGAACCTAACAGGCCAAAGTGAGTAAGCGTACCGACCGGGGGAAGGGGGGGGGGGCAAAAGGTTCCCCCTCTGGTTCGAAAAGCGGGACGATATGGACCAAAAATGTGCATTTGTATCCCTCCCTTTTAAGCGGGAATTCAACAATTTCGGGTCCAAAAATTGGGCAGAAATTAAAAGTAAATTCGGCAATTTTCTGCGCGTGTTGTCAATTCAAACCTAATTGGAGCCAAATCACGGGGAGAATTGGCGATGGCGATTTACGAATTTGTCGACTCTGGCGGGACGACTTGGAAATTTGCCCCCTCTGGTAGGAATGGATCTGTACGCCACTGCTAACAGGAATCTTCAATCCAGAAGGAAGACTATAAATATTCGAGAGGTGACTAGGCCCACTGTCTGTTTCCAGTGATATTATAATGAAGTTTCACAGCCAATATATGGGTTGAATGGTAAAGGACCTATCTATATATATAACATCAACAAATAAAGGAAAAACTGGAAAAAGGCCATTTTACAACTTTACCCTATTTTATGGTATTACAACATCATTATAGGTGTTAAATCGCATTGACGGCCATTTTTAAAGCGCCCTCCATGGCTACATTTAAAGCCATAACAGACATTTTTTGGAAGGCGCACCCAATTTCAAAATTGAATTAACTAGACCTGCGAGTTGGTAATGCTCAAAAAAGCAGTGCATAAAAGAAGCGATTGTAATTAGAATAGGAGATCCTGATTGTAATTAATGGCGAAGCTGGAAACGCCCAAATTCAGTGTCCGTCCATGGAACCGTGTCACCTCACGAAAATGCTCTCCTAACTAGAATGCCTGAACCGACGGAACACTCTGGAGAGTGCAGACGCGTACATGGCACATTTTCCCGGCTATTTCATATTGAAGGACGTTTCTAGCCGCGTTGAAATTATTATCGGATCTCCATCTTAATTATTCTAATTACAAATTCCTTCTTTGCGACACATAGAGAGCTTTGAGCTATACCATTCACATGTATTGTTACCGAGATTGCAATGCACTGTGCAAAAATCCTCAAAATATCCAGAAAAATTGGGCCCCTTCCAAAAATTGTTGTGATGCTCTAAGTAAGTGAGTGTGACCGCTCGGCCCACTGGGCATTTATCCCTTGTTTGGTGGCTATTAAACACTTTTTCTCCCAAAGTACTGACATGTGTTTTGTACAAATATTGGCCATCGCCAACAATATGGGCAATCTAAAATGGTCGTAACGACGTATTGGCCTAACCCGGGGCCGTTTTTTCGCGTTCTTATCACGGGTTGCTTTCACAAAACAACGCGTTGCTTACTAAACAATCAGATTTTTTATGAAACAACGTGTTGCTTTCATTAGCCACCAAGAGAACAGCAGCGCGTTACTTTCAACGTGCTTAACATGCGTTGCATCCATTAGCAAATCGTTGTTAGTCCTACCAATCCCAATCAGAAAGGGAAAGAATTTTGTATTTTTGCCACCACCTCAATGAAGTCGACAGCTTCACGGAATAAACTGCATGTTGAGGATGTGGAGGTCGAATACTAAATTTAGCCCCATAAGAGTATAAAACAACACGAAACAAGTCAGCTAATCAGGAAAGTGAAGAAGCAATTTGTTGCTTAACTACTGTC
The DNA here is from genome assembly GCA_023653785.1 of Ophioderma brevispina. Classification (NCBI taxonomy): domain Eukaryota; kingdom Metazoa; phylum Echinodermata; class Ophiuroidea; order Amphilepidida; family Ophiodermatidae; genus Ophioderma; species Ophioderma brevispina. The sequence goes on from JAMKCH010041948.1 coordinate 19,280, forward strand.
TGAAAGCAACGCATTGCTTTGTCACTTTTCTGATTGTTTACTAAGCAGCGCGTTGTTTACTGAATGACACGAAGAAAGCAAAGCAGTGTGACCAATACGTTTAGGACTCTTTTAGCTCCTTAACACATCTGTGACGTCCACCACTATTGTTTTTTTCGCTCCATATTTTGCACGAATGGGGCGAAAGTAACAATAACACCCACTCGTAACTACAGAAAAGCGATTTCCCGAGTTTTTACATGGCGTATTATGGAACTTCTTTCCATTCGCGCAAACAAATCCAGGAAAAACAATACCAAGCAGTTATTCAATATGCGCACAAGTTAAGAATAGATTGCGTTTTGATAAAATCCATTAAATAACGATGTTATACCCTACAACGAGTTAAAATTTTGGTTCTTTCCTTTTTAGTTAGTGGGTGTGTTGATTTTTTTCTAGTGTAAGTTATGAATCTCACAAAAATGTACTTTTTTATTATTTTGTAATGACTTGGAGGAATTTCACTCAATGTTCAACTATATAAATTTCTTTGGGTTTGCATTTTTTGAATTTTGACTTGTTTGATCTTATATGTCATGCATGGTTGATCTACTTTTATTTCTTTAATATTCCTTCACGTTTGTTTATCGTGTACTTAGCCTTAAAATATTTTTGTTCAGTATTGTTTTTTTATTTGTCAAAATCTAACAGAACCTTGCTGGTTCTTTGTATCTTTTGGGTGCTTTTTTCTTTTATATGTAATTTAATTGTGTTTCCCTGGTTATTTGATCTAAGCTTAAATCATAATCAATCGTATTTTTCTACTGTACATGTTGTGTAAAGTATATGGATGAATTTCAGTTGTTTCATAGGAAATTATTCGACGTAAATTTCATTTTTTTTTTGTTATTTTAAAAAGAGGACATTCTAGGAACAGCCGCCCATTTTTTTTCGAACCTGAGTTTTTTGCATTATTTTAATGCCTGTCAACATTTCAAATCACCCATGAAGTGAATAAATTTTTAAAAAGCCCCTGATACGCCGTCTTTATGTATAAGCTGATAATTTAGTAATGCTTTATTTTTTGTCGTGCACGACCGAAAATCAAAGCACGCTTCTCTATAAAGCCCATTAAATGTTCACGAGAGATTTTCACATAGGCGTTCCTAAAAAATCGACAGTACTGAATTTGCCCTGATGTAAGGTTTTCCATCAAAATATCCCCATCTAAAAGGATTCAGGCTAGATGTTTCTTTGGTAAAAATTGTGAAATTTTCTAATTTTCGTATAGGTCAAATAGAAACTTCAGCCTATGTTTTACATTGAAATATATCAATCAAAATTCTCTTTTTTCTCTCTTTAAGGCCTTTCTGCAGCGAAATACAAGGTATATATAATCTATTGAGTATATAATCTATATGAAATTACTATTCTGACACAATATTTGGGTTCCTCAAAATCTCTCGTTGCACCTTTAAGTCAATAAGGCTATGCGCTACACATTTTTCATTGTACATCTAACCCTTTTTGTTTTAAATTTTGGTTTTAGGTTGAGTTTTCGTGATTGTATGTCATAAATAAAAAAAAATGTCTATTTAATAAGTTTTAAAGGGTGTTCGATGAACATTTCCGCGACTTTTAGTCGGCCACGCTTAAATAAATTGAAAAAAGGAAAAAACATAAAAAAAAAACCAATGTTTTAAAATGCGATTTGAAAACCTGTATGCAAGCGTAAATCCGCATTTTTTGGCCTAATAGAAAAACGAGACACGCCACCTTCACACTAGCCCAGTTCCGAATTCATCCTGAGAGAACATAGCCAGATAATGGAGAAAAATACACATTACGATGAAATATGTCCCCATATGAGCCTTAGTCGATCAGTAATAATTAACCCGACTTATGATTCTGCCATCGGCATGTCACTGGATATCTGGGTTATGGATACATATGTACAGACCCATCCTTCGGTAAAATCCATAACTCCATCAGATTTCAGATTTTGATTCCATCCATGCACATTCAGGTTTATTTCAATTTGGGAACAACGAAATCATGATCAGCATCAATAAAATATTTACAGCTCCCCTCAAGTTGCAAGTGTATTTAGCTTGTAATTCCAAGACGGGTCATATCCACTTTGTATTCTCGTTTACAACATTTAGCCGATAATTTCCATCATGCCAGTATCTACTCTATATTATCAACAGGGTATGAAGTCAATGTTGAGTAATCAAATATAACTGTACTCCAACTCTGTGCAAACTGTGACCAACACCATCAACTACGCACTTAGACCAAGAAATCTGTAGTACGAACTGCTGATGCGGGGACTTGAAAAATGCGATCAATCTTGAAACCTAATCTTCATCATTAGACAAATCACAGAATGTTTTGTCGCAGTATTGCGTTTTTTAAAAAGACTCTTAAATTCCCACCATTCCTCCAACCTTTGATACATTATCCGTCTTGAATCCGTAATTGATTAGCTGTAAATGAGCAACTAACTTCAAAACACTCCATTCGTGCAAAATAATGGAGCGAAAGAGCAATAGGGTGACGTCCCAGTTGTGTGTTTTACGCCGGATATTACCTCGTAAACGCTCCTTCTGGCGACTCCCCTCATCCAATTCCAGCCACGAATGGAGAGTAAATCGTGTAATATCCTTTACATAGACGTCATACCCTAGATACAGGTGTAAATAACCATTGTCCGAAGTACTCATAGTCCGGTACATGGTGAACAAAGGGCAATGATTCAGTTGACTCTTCCCGCAACATTATTTCACGCTTTACTTCCGCTTATCGTCTATTAGCCCCGGACTATGACCCCACCGCCTATATCACGTTTCACACCGGTTTCACGGTTGGTTAGTACCCTTTTAATACACGAGTCACTGTGTCGGCCTATGTGACCATTTGCGAATCGTGGTTTGAGTTCAGTTAGCCTGAGCTAGTTTACTGACAACCAAGGATATAGACCCAAACCCTTAACGGTCACACTACACCAGCGTATACTGCTATGTTTGTTACGCCGATTTTTAGAGTTTGATTAAAAACTAAGATGATTAAATCAAAGATTTTCACGGGAATTGAGCACAAAGACTTTCCTATCTTTAGTCTCAATCTAATACACACTGCTTTGCAACCGATCTGCAAAAGATGTGTTTTGGTGGTACTTAATTCTAGTTTTACACTTAAGCCATACCACTCACTGCAAATTTCGCAGAACACGCGTTTCAATTGTAACAGAGTTTTGAACACCTGCAGAACATGTTTTGGGTTGGCCGTTTCTTATTTGTTCTCTACATCTACTAGAACACATCCAGACCCTAGAACATGTTCTGCCGGTGTTCAAAATCCTGTTACCTTGAACACGTTCGGCAAGTGTTTTCCGAACACCTGTCCGAACAAAATTTGCAGTATACTTCCTTATTTGCTACTACTAGTCCTATATAATAACATCGCTGATCGTGAATTGCCGCCGGTGCCACGAAGTTTTTTTTGCGGGTTGATTATGCTAAAAAGCGCTTACGGGTATTGCTGAGTGCGCAAGCAAAGTGTGGCACCCAGTGTAAGTTGCATGGCTGGACCACTAAATAAGTTCGAAAGAAATAGGGCCTGCATCGGGAAATCACAATATAAATTATCTACTCCAGCTCCCATTCAACCGTGCATGACCTCAATAACACATGAGCTACCAGACATTTGTACACATCTCAAGTACAAAAGGTTTTAGTGTTTAAATATGTTGACAGAACTGACGGACCCCTGAAACGTGGATTCCTAAGTGGCGGCAAATGGTGCTTTACGGAGAGGGGGAAGGACAAAGTTTGTACGGTTCACATTTTACAATTGAATCCAACATGTTAAAATTATATCAATGTTATTTGTCTACCACAAGGATTCAGAAAGTACATGGAATGGTACTATACAGCCCTAAATTTTTCAGAGTTATAGGCCTAAAACGCAAAAACAATCAACAGGTTCAATTGCATTGTACAGGGGCACATTTAATGTTGCTCAGATTTGATAAAAAATAGTGCACATTATTGGTGGAGTTCATAGGATTCAAAATAAGGAATAGTTTGACTCTCTAAAATGTTGTTACCGATGTTAGGGGGGGCACAGCAAGTTCAACGTCCATTGCATAAAGTTAATTAAAAAAAAAATTAAATAAAAATTAAAAATAAAAAAAAATAAATAAAGGGCTTGACCGTGTTACCCCCTTCTTTAAGCAAGTATTGTAGGAGAGTCAAAACCTTCCTTATTTTAATCTATGAACTCCAACAAAATTTGACACACCTTTTTATCTAAATCGGAGCAACTTTAAAATTGACCCCTGAACAACTGCAATTGCCCTTTTTATGATTTTTGCTGTTTTTAGCTTATAGCTCTTAAACTTACGTTGTAAGATAGGTACAAATTATAACCTTTTCTAAAGCCTTATGATTAGACAAATAACAGGGTTATACTATCCAACGCGATTGGATCAATTTAAAAAAAATTTTGACCCCGTACAAACTTTGTCTTGGACCCCTCTCCTTAAGTGCACCATTTTGCTGCACTTAAATCGGCGTTTCATGGTCCCTGTCAGTCTGTCACAATTTAATCACTCAAACCTTTTTGTACTCGAGATGTGTACATATAACCCAGGAGCTAGCACACATGGTGTAACACATCTCGAGACCAAAGGTGTTAGTGATTAAATATGTTGACAACTGAGAGGAACCCCTGATACGCGATTCTAAGTTGCCCAATTGAGTGCCTTAAGAGAGGGGCCCAAAACAAATTTGTACAGGGGTCAACTTGTTAAATTGATCAATCATGTTGAAAACACAACCATGTTTATGTGTCTAGCCATAAGATTCAGAAAAGGTATGTTGTAATATTACAGCCTAAATTTCAGAGTTTATAGGGCTAAAACAGCAAATCATAAAAAGGGTCAATTTCATTTGTACAAGGGGTCATTTAAAATGCTCCACTTTGGAGAAAAAATGGTGCAAATTATTGGTGAGCCTCAAGAGGATAAAATTAAGGAATAGTTTTGAGTGGTCCGCAAATGCTTGCTTAAGAAAGTAGGGGGTAACAAGATCAAGCCCCATTGAATGCAATGACGTTGACCCGTTCTGTGGGCCCCCTCCATCGGAAACCACAAGCATTTTCAGACAGTCAAAACTATTCCTTATTTTAATCCTATGAACTCCACAATTATTTCACCATTTTGTATCCAAATCGAGCACTTTCAAATTTGACCCCTGTACAACTGAAATTGACCCTTATTATGATTTTGCTGTTTTTAGCCATAACTCTGAAACTTTAGGTTACATAGACAACGATATCCACCCCTCACCTTTTCTGAATCCTTATGGTTAACACATAACATGGTATCTTTTCAACATGATGCGATCATTTTTACAAATTTGACCCCTGTACAAACTTTGTTTTGGCCCCCCTCCTTAATGCTCCACTGCAGCACTAAGAATCACGTTTCAGGATTACGGTCAGGACTGTCAACTATTTATTCACTCCCAAACCTTTTTGTACTTGCGATGTGTTACAATGTTGTGGTAGCTCCAGGGCTAATATCCTGCTAGCTTCCGGCTAAAGTGCCAAACACTCGCTGTGCAAGCATTGCGACGGTTTTGAACATACAAAAAAAAAAAAGAAAAAAAAAACCCAAAATTCCCGCAGACATTACTTAGTCCGGAGGTCGTTCTATGCTTCTTGTGTCTGTTCGATTAGATACAACAGCATCCAGCGAAAGTCCGGCTTGTGCATGGATTTCACTGAACATCAGGTCACGCACTGCTGCCATTTCAAAGCACGACATTTGCTCTTCGCATTTCCAGAAAAATCGAGACCGTGTGGATGTTTTGCCTAAAATGATTCCTTTTTATCATCGAAACCGTTCAAAAAAACTTCTAACCGTCCCATATTTTGTTTTAAAAACCTTATAATTAAACCCGAATATCAAATTTTCCCCCAGACGCCTACTAAAAGTCTGTTTGGAAGAGACTCTTATTGAACATGACACTCATAACAATACTCAGCGGGATGTGGTGCGGGTGCGGGGAGTAGATACCACTTATAGACAAGTAAAAGAACTGAGAAACAAAAGCACGCCCCAGAAAAAAATGGTTCGTCCTCAAATACAAAATCTGCAATCCCAAATGCACAACTCCATTCCAAATACTATTCTATTCAATTTTATCATTTTTAGAAAAAACAAAAACGAACGGAATTCGCATGCTTGGATGATCTGGGGGTAAACAAAAGTCCATTCAAAATATTTACCGACCGTGAAAGGGCTCTGGACCCAAAGGGCAAGCGACCTACCCCTGGAACCTTCAATAATTTTTGACAAAAGCTTTACACTCAGCTCTGATCCTGCGCATATGGTAACAAAGTGGTGCTGGACTGGGTATAGGGCGGAGCCCAGAAGATTGTATTCACAACACGAAAATTTTAATTTCTTTTATTATTACACTTCTCCACTGGAGTAAAAATGTAACATAGCATTAAATTTTCAAATGATATAAACAAATATTGCACAAACTGACCCAAAACAAAGAAAGGTAAATGCCAGCAAAAAGAAATGGTACAAACAGTGTAAAATCATTCTTGGACCAGCCCACCTTTCAAATATAAAAAAAGAAAAATTCTGTTTTTTTTTTTTTTTTTTCTGCCCATTATTGAAAATGCTGCATTCTGATTGTCAGTTTAGCCCGTTATTCTGCAATAATGGGTCGCGAATCATTTTCTCATTATATCACACTGTTTTCGTTAATAGAATAGAAATCAAGTGTTTGCATTATTATTTATGGGCCATAATGTATCCTCAGGCCGGAAAAAATAAATAATGGACCTCGGCCTGCGCCCTCGTCCATTATTTATTTTTTCCCGACACATTATTCGCCCATAAAGGGATAACTGCAATCACCCTTTATTTCTAAATAGATACCCACCCAAATTAATAACCTGAACTCGAGCATCTACCATAAAGAGCTCAAGAGCAGACATTATCAGGACCAAAATTTGAAAAAAGATATTTCAGAAAATCAATGACCCCGGACTTGAAGGAGGAAGAAGGTTCTGCTACCTGTGACAAGGCAACGGGGGAGTCCAAGGTGCACAATACGATTAAATAAAAATCCATATTGCTTCGGGTTTACAGCGCTGAAGTTTGACTTAATAAATCAGAAGAGAATCTGTAGTGGATGGTCCCCTCCCATTCCTTCGCTGAATTCCTACATACTTATTAAATAACATCATAAGACCTTCCTTACTCTATAAAAAAAAAAACAAAAGATCGCATTTGTCTCTCCTGAGCGTAAGGGGAAGCAGGTCCAACCTTGAAAGCCTCTCTTATAATCCCCTGATCAGACCGTGAATAAATTTTGTAGCTCGTCTTTGGACCCCTCCAACATCTGGATATTTTGTTTGGATGTACCACTCCAAAAACAGAAGCTACCATATTCAAGATCACTCCCGATCAGAGAATTATTAGAGAGTTTTTTTTAATTTTTAATTGGGGCTTTAACCCTACAGCGCCGTAACTGATCACAACATACGCTGAAAGGTGACTCCACCCACATCATAAAACTGCAATGTTGCCAGCTCTGGTCATGGATTACCGATCTATCCAAGATGTGTCCAAAGTGAACACCATAGCTGATAATAATAGAATCAGCTTTATATCAGGAAATTTTATGTGAGAAACATCCCTGAATCTAATTAATTCAATTTTTGACACTTTAAGTTGTTCCGCTGCGTTAAGTTCAAAATGACTATCAAAGCAGAATAATTTTTATAAAAATCCCGAGCTTATAATATATAGTTAAAAATATATACCAATATATATATATATCTATTGGGTCATAGTACACATTTCGCGATTAAACTGACGATGTCAGCCAATACGGCAGCCAAAAAAGTGAACTATCGTCAAAATACCATAATACAATTTACATTAATTAGCCACAAATCAAAACGAATGTGTGGTCAATGGAAATATTGGTTATATGGTTTGTCCTTCGATATAACGACTCACACAGACATTCTGATTTTTTTTTTGGGAAAAAAAGTCAACATCAAAGAGAAACTAAATGGCCAAAGTGAAATACCATTTTTCGCCATATTGGTCTTTATTTTGAATATTTTTGAGGGCTTGTTTAGATTTTTCTTGTATCAGTTGTTTAGTCAAAATTACATTTCTAATTGTTACATTGACCTATTTATTTGATTTGCAGCTGATATTACTAAATTGTACCATCAAATCTTTAAATTTCAATTTTATGTTAAATTAAAGTTTACTATAAATAGCTTGGTAATTAGTTAAAGGTGCATTCGTGATTCTAACCCATTCTGTGTTGTTCATGTTTCGTCTAGATATCCTTGAAAAAGCTTATTCCCAAAGATTCAGTTGGTTCTGATCCCCTTTGCGTTTGGTGATATGGGCAAATGTTCGTAGCACAATCTCCCAATAGACCACTGACATATTCTGTCCATTTACGGACAGAAAATACAAATCGCGATTTCTTGCAGAGAACGATTGAATTTGCACGTCAGATTGGCACACATACGATACTTCCCGCCGCTTCAGATGACCTCAACTTTTTTGAGGTAAGTCAGGCGACGAGGCTGTGGTCACGAGATGCCCTTTAAAGTATAAATATGTTATTGTATCCAATATCAGTACCATGATATTTTGCAATACTTTTATCCATAAAGTTGCTGTTATCAGGCTAATTCTAGAATTATCTGTATGTATAGATTGTATATTGAAGTACTAACTACCAAGCGTTTGATTAGAAGGTCCATACTAACGACCAGCGTTGAGATAGGGGGTCCATACAAACTACCAAGCGTTAATAAGGGGGCCATACCAGCGTTTGATATCGAGGGTCTCATACAAACTCCCAGTGTTGATATGGAGGTCCATATAATACCAAGCGTTAATATAGGGTGTGCCATACAACTACCAAGCGTTATATAGAGGGTCCATACTAACTACCTTGCATTAATATAGGGGGTCATACTAACTAAACCAGCGTTGATATAGAGGGTCCATACTAACTACCAAGCGTTGATATGGTGGGGGGGGGGGAGAGGTCCATACTACTACCAAGCATTAATATAGGGGTCCTACTAACTACTCAAGCGTTGATATAGAGGTCATACTAACTACAGAGCGTTATATAGAGGGTCCATACTAACTACCAAGGTGTTAAACCGTTTCGTTGTTAGTGAGGGGTAAACGATGATTTTTGGCCTGGGTCCCGTGCCTTACGCAGTATAGCAGTCTCGCTGCTCTCGATTTGTAGCTTTTGAAAGCGAGTTAAGTCCCTTCAGTGGCTCCAAAGAATGGGCTTTGACCATAGTCAACTGAGAAAAGACAAGATCTTGAGCCGCTAGTCTATATATCTCTCGATCAACGTTGCCAAATCCGAGGATTCGTAGATGGTATCTGACGTCCATCACGTCATGAATAGAGGAAAACAGGATTAAATAAACGGTCCTGTTCCAGAACTTCGACACACAACCTACAGATGACACTGAATGGAATTACCACACCCTCTTATCCAATATGCATGGGAATTCCCATCAAGAAATCCCAAAGTCCCTGGAAATTTCCACATTAAAAAGTAAAAAGCATAATGCGTTTGTGTTTTTCTTCATTGTGGTTACTTTAACAAGATGCACTGAGTAGATAATTGAGTAGGTACTTGGGAACAAATCAGACAACCAAGATGACATGATGAAAAAATGGATAAATTTAATGGGCGTTTTCCAGCCCAAATTTTTCCAGTGAAATGCCGTAAAATCTCGTAAAATAACGGTCCAATAACCCGTGATTTACGAAAAGGGCCGTAAATAACATTCAACACTCACCGTATCTTGTACAGGAGCGTAACGTTGTTGATTTGTTATCAACCCACATTTGATATGCCAATATCGCTTCACGCGCGCCCGGCCCAGTGTTCACGGAAGTGTGTTTACGCGGTACGGCTAGTCGATGCGCTGTTCGTCCCGTTTAGAACTTGGAGTATGCGCAAGGCACCAGGTGCAACTGCAAAGCACCAAACAAACCAAACTATCTTATTATGCTTTAGATTTTGCTAACCTATTACTTGGCAATTCTGTCGAACTGGGAAAACATTTTTAGTGTTAAGTGAGATCATTATGTTTCCTCTATATACGATACAATAGTTGTCATAAGGGATTTTCGTTGTTGAAAGAGGGATTCAAACATGTTACAGAGTGGTTCAATCACACTCACACTCTGCATCGCAATGCTTCCCGCGGATTTTTTTATCCACGGCGGCTAAGCCGCCTCGGCGGGATCAAATACCGGACGCATGGATGCAATCGTTGTTGATTTGTGTGATGAACCAATCTGTAACCTTTGAATCCCTAATTCCCTTGCCCCTGGATATTTATTCTGACGTCATTCTTTACCTCAACTTTGAGTTTGCCTGACCAATAAAACACTAATGGATGAGCGTAGAATTGCAGGCCTACATGGGAGGCAATTTCCAGGCTATTTCATATTGGAATGCCGTTTCCTGTAGCCGTTTAATTATTATCAGAGATATTAATTATTCTAAGTTACAAAAGGCTTTCGTTTGCGACACTAGACATTTTGAGACTTATCCTTCACATCTAAGTTTACTAGCCAGTTACCAATGCAACCGTGTACAAATCTCAATTTTTTTGAAAAATGGGCGCTCTTCAAAAAAAATGTGGCATTATTGCTTTAACTGCATTTTGAATGCACTTGTGAGAAAACCACGAGTGCTCCCTGTTTCGAAGCCCTGTGAGAGTCACTACTTGTAATTTCCCCTGGACAAGAAAATTAACCGCTTAGTTTCCACAACGTTTACCCATGCGATATTTGGGTCCCGGCTGCGATGGTTATCCTCGATGTATTTTGCTGAGAAGGGAAAGCCTGATCCTTATCTGCTTGCCATCCCAAAAATGATTCGAAATGGTTTATGGTATGGTTGGGCCCAGTGAATCAGCGGCCATTTGTGAAAGCGCTTAAAGGCCAATATCATCAGCGCTATATAAATCTCTGCTATTATTATTTATTATTATCCCTGACTTGGATTTGGGGGAAATTGCCTGCCTAGATCCTAACAGGAACATACGCTACCTCCAGTTTGGGCGGTTGATTGTCCGATTTTTCCTCTAGGGACGTTGAGGGATATAGTCAGTATTCAGCACTAGAATTCTATCAGTCAAAATAAATGGAGATATAACACATGAAATCACATTGCTGCGTTCGTTATTAACTTCATATCGAAAAATTGTCATTTCGCTATACAGCAACAGTGTAGAATAGAGGGAAAATTGAATGTTTCCACCGAATATCCATTTTTAGGCTTTACTAATGGGAAATGACACATTTATATATACAACAGAGAACATTTTGATGCTATAAAATGTTTTGAGCCAGTATTGTCCACACCGTATCCATTACCTTTTTCATAGCTTTTTCTACCTATGACTTTCTAAGAATTTATAATTGGGGGAGTCTTTGTGTTTATTTTGATACCGATGGAATGGGGGGATGAAAGGGGGGGAGGGGGAGAAAACTCTATGCTACCCTTTGGTACCAAAGTGAAAACATCACAGGTGCAATAAGGAACACCACGGTTAGGGTGTGCTGTTACAAAAATTGTGCTGTTTGTTCCGAGTAGTCATTTCGTACAATTAAATACAAGGTCTTGCTATTTATCCACAACATGTTTGTTATACATTACAAACGATTCCTTCCGCGAGCACTTGATTGAGTAAACCTGGTTTAGCAAGAGTCATTCCAGCTGCGGCCGCTTCCAGCAAGGCAAGCGTCAGAAATGATGCATAGAAACTGCCAGTCACGTCGTAAATCCAACCTGTAGAACAATCATAGTGCATTGGTTATAAATCATCTAATGTCCATATTCTTCAAAAAATCTATTCCCAAAAATATTCCGGGTGCACGGTAAATTTTTAGGACATGGCTAGTAAATTAGCTTTGATATCACATGGTAGACATGTACCCTGTTTGGAAGTTGGAAAGAGTTCCATATGCCCCCCCCCCCCCAGTCCAGGATATGATGAATTCTGTAGCCTTGACGGAATAAACCACATGATAAGGTTGCAGAATTCGTGGGAGGGGGACTTATGGAACTCTTGCCCACCTCTGTTCATCATGATCTTAAAACTTTTTAAAATTTCCTACTCTTCACTATGCCTTTTTTATCCCATCTCAATTCAACACTACTGTCCAAATATAGAGTGCATTGAAAGAAGGGTTATAAAATTCAAGCTGGTCCGATTTGTGAAAGCACAAATATCAAATGAAAGGTTTGAAATTTAGTAGAGGTGAGAGTCTCGCAACTGAGGACAGGTTGGCAGGATTGAGCTTTAAGTACTATTTTAAGTTTGAAGAAAGCAGTGTAATTTGTTTGAAATGTAAATTTTCTTAATATCTATAAAGTGGAAGAGATCTTTCAAAACAATGGACATGAATTATTGTGATCATAGATTTTCCATGTAAGTGCTTGAACTGGACTTCTGATCCACATTTAATGTATTTTAACTCAATGTGCAAAACTTTATTTCAATTCCAGTACAAGGCTTGACTGTATTTGGTTAGAGATGGTTTTCGTCCATTTCCAATGCACTGCAATCTGTCTGTCTGTCTGTCTGTCGCTCTCTCTCTCTTGTGCGCGAGTATTATTCAACACCAAATGAATCATAAAGACAGTTCCGGTTCTCAGAACCTACCTGTTATTGGGCCAGCAAGAATTGTTCCAATACCTCTTGCCATATAATGCAGTCCAACAGCGCTGACAAAGCCAACCGAATCGTCTTGCGTTATATCCCTTAACATGACAATAAATATTGGCGAGGCAGATGCTAGCATAAATCCCGCTACAAATGATAAAACAGCAAGTATCAAATAAAGGCCAGTAACCGGAAAACAGCACATTGATATCGTTCCACCAACAGCCAGCAAAATGAACATCATGCGGCCTGATACCAAACCTTTGTCTACAAAAGGTCCGATGATTAGTCTTCCAATAAACGCCCCTCCTCCGCCTATGGCAGATAGAATTGATGCAATCTGTACAGAATATCCCGACGTGACTGTGTAGGAAACGAGGAATAGCGCCCATCCGTTGAGTACCATGTCGTGAAAACCCATAGCGCAAAGATATACCGATAAAATTGGATATCGTTTTAACACCGGAAATCCTAAGTACGTGATCACAGTTTTTGCACTCTTCGAACAAACCACCTCTATGTTAGTGTCTGGATTCTCTTTCAAAGGTGATATTTCAAATTTGCTAACATTATTAACCTCTGACGATCTACCTGAAGCATGATCATTTTGTATCATCAACGCTCCAGCTACTGATATGTTTAAGTTTATAGCCCCAAATATTAGCATAGCGCCTCTCCAGCCGTATGTTTCAATAAGAAATTCCATCAGCGGGGCAGAGACGATCATTCCCACAGCACCTCCAGTAAAGGCAATACCGTTGGCCAGACTAAATTTGGTGTCGAAATAGTCTTTTAACACGACGACCTTTGCAACAACCGGCAACCCGTAGCCGATACCTGTAATTTTAAGTATACAATAAATGAAATAATTAATAAGTACCATTTCAATGGCTTCGTCTTAGAAGAAGATCGTTTCAATGAACAGGAATGTGAATAATGGTTAGACAAGACTAATTACATTATAACCGGAAATACTTTCCTGAATTCTTATGACTAAAGGACCCCATTGGTGAGGTATTTTAGTAAAATATCAATTTGACATTTGACCCCTGTACAAACTTCAATGGCGCCCTCAGGTGGAAATACCACACTGACAATTTCATAACAAGTTGGAATTGATTGTCTACGATGTTCTTAAACCTATAAAACTAAAATATCAATTTTGGCCCAACTTATGAAGTAGTAATAAAGCACTAACAAAAAGCCCCTAACTATAAAGGGATACAAACATGTCTCAAACTAATTAGAAATGGGGCTCAAAAAACTCTCCATTTGTTTTTCTCTCTTTTTTAGCTATTAATTATAACAATGAACTAATACACGACAGGTGTATTATCAGAAGCGGCTAGGGCCGACTAAGTAACCGCGTCAATCAAGATGATTATGATATGTATGTGGTTTATTCCACTATGTATTTATTTAAAGGGACATAATGGCATGAAAAAAAAAAACATATTGAAAAGGACCCTTACTGAAATCACTTCCACGAGTTTGAAAACAATTTGGATGTTTTCCTTTCATCACAAGGATTCGGAACAGGTATAGTTAGCCCAATTTGGAATGGATCGTGTTACCATGGTAAGAAGTAATCCTGGATAGGATATTCTGAATATGAATCGGATTGGTAGAACGATCAATTTGAGACCATTTGCATTGAAATCCGTGCAATTTTTGCTTTTTGACCCCAGTAGACCAAACATTGACATTTGACCTTTCTGCTAATATCTCCTGAACGATCCATCCCAAATAGGGTAAACTATACCTTTCCTGAATCCTTACGACTAAAGGAACACATTGCTGAGGTTTTTAGCACAATGTCATCAATTTGACATTTGAACCCTGTACAAACTTCAATGGCGTCCTCAGGTGCCAATATGACACGGACAAATTCACAACAATTTAGAAATGATTTACCAATGTATGTTTGTCAATACTTACTTACGACAACCATGCTTAATCCTACGTGCACTCCATTGCTCGACAGACTCACGAATACAAATCCTATGCTTGCTAGCACTCCTCCAGAGATAGTCAGAACACGGGAGGAGGTCACATGAGTGGCAGCTGCCCAAACCGGCCCTGAGAAAGGATTATTAGTGTATGTTACCATGTATGTTCTGATCGAGTTGGCATAACGGGCCAGAACTTTTGTGACATGTTTGGGTTCATGTTGTTTCTTCACGCCAAAAAAAAAATGTTTTTGCAGATAAAAAGTTCTTTCAACACAGAATAAAATGTAAAGGGTGTATGAGTAGAACCGTACCAACAGACTATACAATTACGCTATGTATGTACATTACCCTCACTTTTCTGAAAAAGTAAAGAAAGACACATGGTCGGGGAATACGATCAACAAGTTCACCAGGTGTAGCTGCCCAGTAAGCAGGTCTGTCTCTGCAAATTTCATCGCTTCAGTACTTGTAAACAACGGAAAGTTTGCAACCACCACCACACTCCACACAGGCGAAGGCCCATGCGTGTGCGTTATGAAGAATTAACAGCCTTCTATAAACCTCTGCAACCTCGAAGCCCCGTGTCACAACCTATGATTAATATCACCGAAGCAAATTAAAAGTTCTCAAGATGGTAAAGCTCCTAGCAAGACAACATCCAAACAGAATTCTTGAAAATAGGCACTTGAAACTGTGGCGATGGCTCCAACTCTTCCTCTTTACTTGCTGGGAGTGGTCCACTTTTCATTAAACTGGAACTTTCAGAAGGTCATTTGCTATCATGAAGCACAAGAACCAGCAAATGACCCCAGTAGTAATACCTATCTCGCTGCTATCTCCCTCTATAGCGAACTCTTGAGAGACTGATCAATGATACGGTCTAGGCAAATCTACCCCACTAGTTCCTAGCAGATTTATGGGTTTTTCCCATGCCCCCCCTTAAAACCCTAAATTCTAACATGATTTTAGAATCTCTACGACATCTACTTAAAGAATGTTTGATAGTTACCAAAATCAATCTTGTCCACGGGGTCCGTTTGGCGGCCATTTGGATCCAAAAGATCCGTCATATAAATGATTTGATTGATTTTAAAAGTATCTCAAATGATTCGTGCCATCATAAGGAATCAGAAATATATACTTTGGCATATTTGTTATATTTAGTTGCAAGAGATATGGGTGAAAATCGATAAAGGTCATTGAACGTTCGATTGGTCCTTGTACGGGGCCCAAATTTTCAAAATGCTTCAATCTATGCTGTTGTTTTTTTTTGGTTAGTCCCCCGTACAGGGGAGGATGAACAAAACAAAGTGTAAATTCATAATAAACAAAATTACCTGCTTTCGGTTCCAAAAATAACCAGTTTACATTATAATCTAGTTTCGTTGACCTTATTTTTAGTTTCCTTTTATAACCCGGAAGTGGTCCACTACTATTTTTCTCCCATTTAAAACCTGTGAAACCGGGATAAAATATGTTGGTTTTGATTCATATAAAGCCCATCTTCTTGACCTCTAAACGAATTTTTAATAATCCAACTCCAATAACCACATTCCAGTCCATACCACCCCAGGTAACTCATGTCTACTTGTTCACTAGTAACGGCACAAATACCCAAAAACTTTGGTTGAACCAAGATAAAAGAGGTCACCACAGAAAGACGCCGCCCAATATATCCAGCTATCTCTTCTTCCCGTTGGTTAAAGTGTGGGTCGTTTCTTTTCTGCCATTGACTGTATAATTATATACCAAAAAACATATTACTGGATATAGATACATGGTACTTTTTTGATTCTGATGAGTTGGTCGCAGTCACATTAAACCATTGACCCGTGTTATTAGGCCTGTCAGATTGAGCCTGCTTTTTGGGGTGAACTTTCAACTTCGTACATAGCCAAGCTAATTTTATATTTTTAGAAACTATGTCCTACCTATCTCAACAATATAAAATTGCCCAAAATATCCTCTGGGGGAAATGGGGGTTAATGGACGTCAAATCAGAGCAGGCCTTGCCGCCATTGTTGTGTATATTTGGTATTAAAACTTTAGTGCATGACAACAATTAGGCTTTAGGTTTTTAATTAATGTTTTGGCAGTTTCTACAGTTTTTTAATGCGCGCGAAGAAAATTTGTTACCCCAAAATAGTACTAACATTATCCCCGTATGATGAGTCATAAAGTGCGTGGGCCAGCAAAAAAAGTGTGTATTTCCATATACAACACAATAGCCTAAATTCAATGTGCACTGAAAATGATCAGATTTTCAAGCAGTTGGCTCTAAAGAACTACAACTTTTTAATGGTATACAGAGTGTTTTTTCGGCTATGAGTTCTGCAGACATTTTCAAAAGTATATACCTTATAATACTAGAGAACGACCCCCACCCCCCCCCCCTTCCTTAGCCATTGACCTTTGAATTCTTGTCATTCCCATTTTCCCCCCCGTTAAATTTGACCGGAGAGCAGAGAGGGTTGACTCAACAAGTGCCTTGAGATTTTGATGATATGTTTTAGTATTTAGCTCTCCTAAGGAAAGTTTCGTGGGGTATGTGGTACACGGGGATGTGGGTACCCTCGCGAAGGGTGCTGTATATTAAATACCTGGGAATTACCTATACATATTGTGCTGCAACCACCCCTTAATCTTCGGCTTACTGGGGGGGGGTGCTTACCACCCCACCATGAATTTTGCGCCGTTCGCTAATATGCCAAAAAATCTTGCATAAAAAGCTTTCCCGGTATCATTTTTTCAAATCCTTCTCCGGTCATTTAGCGAAAACAATTGACTGTATCAGCACCTTCACCGGGGTTAGGTTAATGCTCTTGTTTTATTGTAAAACTAGTCAATTGCCATCATTTAGACTGAAAACCGCATGAAAATCCGATATTCCCACTTTTTAGCTGCAAAATCGTGTTTTTCGTATTTTCTGTGAAAATGCCCAATATTGCCGGCTCGCAGACTTTGTGACGTCTTGGATGCCATACTAGTAAATGTTAGTACTTTATTTTGGGTGTCAATGGAAAAAAGAGGACCATATCTATCACTGTCTCAATAATCATTGGGTGGTTTATCACGAATTCTTGGTAAAAACGTGTTAACAAAAGGCTGTAAATACGAGGGTTAACACATCGACTTTGATAGCAAAACCCTAACCCGACGAAGGCGGGCACGCTCACAACTTTTTCTGCTAAAATAACCCGGAGGAATGTCCCGACAATTAACTGGAAGCTTTGAAAGATAGGTTTAGATTTGCAAACCTAAGTACAGTCCCATTGAGTGAAGGGGGGGGGGGGTGGGTGAAATATCATACCTAACCCCTCCCCCACCCCGACACGAGGGTAATGGCTATACCAAGGCCGATGAAAATTTTCATTTCCCTCTTGTAAGTGTAAACACTCCAAATGAAGTTTGATTTTTTTACCTATAACAGAGTAAAACTCACTCAAATGAGCAAATTTCCATTAGTTTTTGAGGATTTATATAAGGCCATTACTCTGTGGAGGAGTTAAACGAATCAAGGACAACACGAAAACAGTGGAAATCCACTCTAATGTGGATTGATGTTCACAACTCTTTTTGGAGCTGGAATTCCCTCTTAAAAGTACAAACACCACCCTCATTTTGGAGTATTTAACAGAGTTTTCACTCTTTTGTGGAGTGAAATTTTCACCTCATTTACTTTTAGAGAGTGCACAGTATGGGGTGCGGGACCTCGCAAAAAAAAGCGACCATTTTGTAAATAAACCTAACCCCAGATGGTCTTTTTTGGGCTGTTTGCGCACCCCTTCATCAAAATATTTTTGTTAAATTTCTCTAAAGTTTCTCTATATAAAAAAAATATCAGCAAAAAGTGCAGTCTGTGGTGCGATCCCTGGTGTTGCAATTTGGATGTTGCCATCATCCACCCCCCCCTCGCATGTGAACCTAGCTATAAATATCAATGCAGGTACCCGTCCCAATTGCGGCATAATTAGTATTCTTCAAAATATGAAATATGGTCTTTCATATAAATTGCGACCGATAAATTATCCCTATTGTTATAGAATATATGCCCTGTAAGACGTTACAAGTCCCTTTTAACCCTTTTCAGTGCTTTCATACCATCCATATCCCTAATGCTTCTTTTTTCCGAGAATGACTACCTACCTGACGATCACAGCAAAAAAGAGGTAACATTATTTTTCTTGTTATATCTAGGAGTTCAATTTTTTCCCCTAAACATGGCAGGGATCTGCTCCGTGATTTTGAAAAGTGGAAAAAGGCTTGTTAAGAGGGACGTTAGGGATATAAATTATTTAGCAAAAGAAGAAACCAAGAAATATTGCAAATTTAAAAATCTGAAGATAACTTAAATTTAACTAAAGGGTAGGTTTAGTGGTATGCAAGAAATCTGTACACTGTAATAGTTTCCTCAGGTACCCTGGGGTGTTTTTTACTTAAAGATTACTTATAATAAATAAAGACTCTGCAAAAAATGTAATGTCAAAACAAAAGCTTTATTTACTAAGTATTTGCTTTGAATAATTAATCAACCAATTAATAACATTTCTGTCTTAAACATAGAAGATATGACTGATATACTAAATCCTGGAATACCATGGTTTTGATCTTTTTCTTTAAAATTTGAAATGGTATCAATTTTTTTGTCCTCGCTTTAAATTAAAAGAGAGATAGACAAAACCCTCTTAATGTGTACACAGGTACGCTCTCCGTTACCATCTACGTTTTTGAAACTTGTATGTTAAAAGCGGATTTCAATTGTTAAAAACTGCAGCAATATAAGTTTTCCTCGGGATTTTATGAGAAATGCGCTTACTTAGGGGGCTGATAAATAATTAAGTGTACTCTATGCACAGAATGTTTACAACACTGGGACTTCCAGAGCTGTAACTGGAACAGGTACCCATCCAACATTTAAAAATGCACCGAAATGTGCCCAAGGCCTAAATTTTCATCATATCGTATGGTTTAATATGGCACTTTTAAACGCTTTATGGGCTCTTTCATTTCTTCATCTGCAATAGAAGGCATCCTTGTTTAACCAACAGTTTGTGTGTTGTGCCTGTTCTGTTTGTGCGTTTGTTTGTTCTGTATGTGTGCGAAATGTGCTTGTACATGTGCGAACGTGCGTGTGTGCGTTTGCACATGCTTCCATGGTGTTTTGTATTAATTTTTACGCATTAATTTTTACTTCTTTCGCATTTATATACATAAACACTATCATCCAACAATTTGAGACAAAGAATAAACATCTAAATGAGCGAAACATCTTATATATTAGTTCAATCTGAGACATAATTTTATCTTTTATGTTGGATATTGTTATAAAATACTATATATAATGGTATGGAAAAATTCCTTCACTATTGTAAAAGACATTCTCCATTATAAATATTTGCAGTATACAGTTTAACGCGAATTATTTAAAAGTAACATTTTCCCGCATAAGTAAACTCATTAAACTATATACAACACCATTTTTTATATTGGTCCGCCATAATGAAAATGCTCTCTAGTCTTTAAAATATCTCGAGAATAACTCAAAAATAAATAAATGTTCACGTAGAAAAGTTATATTTTCACATAGTTTTTGGCCCAAAATGTCTCGCAGCTACAGAATGCATTCAGTACCTAAAGAAAATACTAATACGAGTCATTTGGGCAGCCCTTTGCATGACGTCATTTGCAGATGTTCCCCCGCAGGGGAATTTTAGGCATTTTTATATTTGTGAAGATAGTCCAGGACCCTACTTTCAAAAATACCAAAATTAGCTTGTAGTACGATATTTGCCAGTTCGCCTTTTCTAAGGCCTTTTGGCCATTCTCATCTTCCCGCTACCCATTAATTTCGTGTGAGTTCAGTTCCCCCGGCGGTGGTCAACGCGATGCACGCCATAAAGGCCATAAAACTATTGCTTGCAACGTCGTTGCGAGAAAAGTACAACCGTTGCGACTTTCGGCAACGCGTTTGCGCTTTCAGCACGTTTTGCTGTGTCGGCCATCAAATCATGAATTTCTGTGACATATTTCAAAAATAGCCCACAACGCGTTGCTAGATAGATACTTTTTGCAACAGCATGGCGAACCTTCAACAACGCGTTGGGAACCTTCAAACGCGTTGCTAGCTTCATACGCGTTGCAAGCTTCACAACGCGGAATTGCTAAGGTCCACAAGCCATAGGTCATAACTATGCCCGCAACGCGTTGTGAGAAGGAGCCACGTGTGCAACATTTCCGGCAACGCGTTGCGGCGTCAGCCATTCAAATTCAAGAATTTATGTGACGATCTTTCAAAAATGGATCCACGACGCGTTGCGGCAATACGTTATGGGAGCACAGTACAAAATCCCTCCCCGCGAAGTGCAACACCGCTAGAGTTCCTATAAAACCGTAGAATTTGAGCGTAATTGTGTAGTTTTGTGGCGAGTATTTTTCCTAGAGATTTTGTTTTTTGGTGTCATTTTCCATGTGCGTATTCCTCATATTTAACTTTTATTTAAAAAATGGGATGGGAAATGCCCTCCTTGGCGGTATGATACGTGCTACATAAGTGAACCGCGTGGAAACACCGTTCTGCGGGGCTCAGGACTAGAAAACAGGGTGTAATTTGCAAATCTAATTTGCAAACACGACATTGTCGATCTAGGCTCAAAGAAGATATTTTTAAGAGCATGAATTCAAATTCTCTTCCGCAAATTTCATTGCTCTAGTAGGCAGGGGCAAAAGATATGACGATAACCAGAAAGAGTACTCCTAAGCACGTGTTTCAATCGGCAGACCTTTTTGTACTGTCCCCCTATAACAAGCTTTATTCAGCATCCGTCATTATGAAAACATCAATCGCGGCGTTTTCTAACATCCGTCCAAACCAACGTCCGTCATCGCCAATCTGCTCAATTTGGGTGGTTTTATTACATAATACGGATGTTGAATGGAATTGCCGCGATTCATCACCGTTTGAACTGTTAATCTATTACATTTTCTACTAATATCGATATAAAATTACTTACATTTTGGCTTGTGTCCAGTTTATAAATTAAAATGAGAATATTTCTACACAAGTATTGTAACAACCTTGGTTGGAAATCAGTAATAACAGCTTCTTCAACTCCGTCACTATTAATACAAACCACGTCCCCTCTTTATGCAACATACTAAATTGCAAAATTTCTAATTAAGATTCTTAATTAATGAATTACTTTTGCAAGTTTCGGCACTTGGCATGTTTGAAGATTTTGGTAATTTTAGACCATTTTCCCTTAATTTCGTAAAAATGATAACATTCAACATCGTCCACTCTGTAATACACCCTGACGATATTTTTCATTCTCCTACACTTTTTATTCTCTTCCACCATCCCCAAACTGTTTGACACTGGCACAGGAAACAACCGACTCATCCATCTAACAGAAATGGTCTTACTCAGGAGTAGGTTGTTGGCTGTTGGCCTTACATGCCTTCACACATAGTGATCGCAACTAGTGCCTTCAGGCGACAGGATGTGAAACCTATCAAAGATATGCAGAGGCTTCCAAAGTTCCGACCATCCTAGCAGACCTAGTAAGTGCATGGGAGTTCACTAAGGAATTGTTTGATGTTCGAGAATTCCATTGCAATCTAATGTCGCCGAGATTCAAGATTGTTGGACACAGCCTCAGTTCACTCTCATCATGAGACTGTTGTGATTATGTTAATGTTCACAACAAACCTCGGCGTCTGCAGCATTACAACAATACATCCGTAGAGAGAACTATCAAGTTGCTATATGCAGACTATCAATAATCCTCCGCTTGTATGACATGGGGGGGATTCCCTCTCTTGGCACTTTGAACCATTATGGGTTGATGCCCCAATTCTTTTCGAAGCTCTTGCAGATTAAGAAGAGAACACTTGATACAAGTAATTTGTATGACGATAATTCAGACGGTCAGGACTCTTCCCCCCTGTTTCATCAGAGAAGGAAGACAGCGATGACTCTGCGGATTCTGATCCAACTATGTCACTCAACAAAAATAACATTTCCATTACTAACATGACAATGCAATTATGACACTATCAGCTATGTCACTTCCCATTATACCCTGCCAACGCTGACATCAAACCTCAGCTATGTCACTGCCAATAGCGACACCATTCATCAATGTCACTTCCAATTATGACCCCATCAGCCAACCATGTCATTTAAAATGCAACTTACGGCCAACACTAGTGTACATACGGACTGAATACCGTGCGCTATCGATATTTTCAGCTTACGTCATAGATGCTTTGTCAAGGAACATTGGGCAAATACATGTGTCACCACCCACCATGTCATTACCAATTACACTGCCAACTGTCACTGCCACATTTGTTCACTACCACCAACCATGTCACTACTGCGTTTTGGCCATAATGTCACTTCTAATATGTCAATCCGCCAACTTCACATTACCAAATTATGACTTTATTCAATTTTGACATTATATTTCTATACTTGGTGGTCCTATCGCCAAGGAGGGAATTACGTTCAGCCAAACAGCCAATGGCTGCCACAACAAAGACCCCGTAAAGTTACCTTTGATCTGGGGTTTGGATTCCTTGACATTGTAAACATGGGTATAGACACCAGAATCATGTTCATAGACCTCTCTCAAGGCTAAATGTTTAATATACCTCCATTTTTCTTGTCGGTCATTTTGAAATTCAAGATTGCTGCCGCAAATGAATGGTTCGTCATTGTTATCAATGGTGATCATTGAAATAATTTGACCTAAAAATGGGTGAGACCGCAGAATTTTGCCTCTCGTAATATCAGGCACCAAGATATAGGCAAAGTAGTAATGGTGGCGGCCATTTTGAAATTCAAGATGGCTGCAACAACTAAATGGTCTAGCATTGTTTTCAATGGTCTCATTGAATTCCATGACCCTAACATTTGGTTCTCTACTCATCAAAATGGTGTCAAATATGCTTTCTTGCACCTACCACGAGGTATTACACATAGTTCTAGGATGAATCTTTCAAAATGAGTACTAAACATATGACAGCCGGCGGCCATTCTTAATTCCAAATCCATACCATGAGAACATGGACCTCAAATGATTAAAACAATGTAATAAATGATTCCCAGCACCTAAAAAACCCATAAACGATGTATAACATAATACTAGGTTAAGTCTAAAAACTGGTGTACTTTTCATATGACTGCGGCGGCCATATTGGGAATTCCAAATCCAACCAGTAACATGACCTCTAATGATAAAAACGATGTTCAGAAATAATTTCCGCACCCCAAGCCAAAACCCCTTAAAAGGGTGGTATTACACCAACTTTTAATACAAAAGTAATTAATATTAAAATGGCGCTACCGGCGGCATCTTGGATTTTCGGAATTTCGCAGCCGTGTTTCGAAAAAGCACCTGTGTGATACTTAAAGGTAAATTGGTCCAACATTCACATCAAGTCTCAGAACTCTTGCGGATTATGAATTTGTAAGCGGGGTTCGAAGCAGTCCTGGACTAGATTACTTTAAAGAGACACTGGCAAATTTGAAAAATGTGCGCACTTTAAATTTTTCAAAATTAATATTCTGCTTGATTATAAAGCATTTAATACATTAGCCCTCACCTGAAATTATTAGCCCAAATCCGTGGCGATATAGGTAAACAGGACCGATTTTTAATTAATGTCGCAGCGACATTAATTCAGAAGCAGCAAACGACGCGGAAATGGAGTTTTGTCACACAAGAAAAAACACACACAGAGTTGTTTTCCATGGTATGCACCTTGTTTGACCGGTGTGAAAGCAACCATAGTCAGGCGGGAGCCATAGTACGGTCGCCATTAGACGATAACGGAATAAAGCGTGAACTAATGTTGCGTGAAGAGTAAACTGAAGTGAGTACATATTCCGTACCGTTGTAGCCGGACATTGAGTACTGCGGACTATAATACTCACACCGGGTCTGTGACCTCTGTGACCTTTTGTTTTTTACATGCAATGAGTACGAGTATATGATAATTGCTGTGCACCTCTGTGGCGGTCAAGTGGGTCACATCTGACGCAGAGAGGGGCCAAAGTAATTTTGATGTTAACTGTAACCTACAATCGGGTTCAAAATTGTTGGAACAATTTTGGCAGATTGGTTCCCGACCCACCATGTCAATGTTGCATGAAGCACGACACCCCTTGGGCGATCTCGCTCCATATTATTTTCACACATTGACTTGGGAGGGGACGGAGAGAGGGGGAAGCAAAGTTCAGAGGGGGGGGAAGAAAGTTATTGTTACATGCGTTTCAAGGCTATTCTTCTCTAGCTGCCAATAATTAGGAAAGGGTTAAAACCATTATATCCGTCACACCAAAAAAATTACGCAAAACGGCCGATTTGTTCATGACATAGTGACGGTGTTGAATTTTCCCTATACTAAAGAGTTATTCAGCATCCGTCATTATGGAAAAACTCAATCGGCAGTTTTCTGAAACATCCGTCAAACCAACGTCAGTTCCATGCCAAATCTGCTCACTTTGGTTTATTACATAATGACGACGGTTGAGTGGATTGCGCGATTCACCGCTTTGACTGTTAATATATATAAAAATTTCTACTAATATCGATTATTATAATTACTTACATATTTTGCGGGTGTCAGTTAAAATTTCAGATAGATGAGAATCTTTACTAACCAAAACGTATTTAAAAACTTGGGGGGAAATCAAGTTACACTTCTTCAAATCCGGACTTTGTAATACACCAAAGTCACTGTTATGCAACATACGTAAACATTGCAAAATGTCTTAATATTAAGATTATTAATTAATGAAAAAGTACTTGCAAGTTCGGCACCTTGGCAGGTGGATAGATTTTGAGTGGTATGTAGTTTACCATTTCCCTTAATTCGTAAAAATGATAAACATTCAACATATCCGTCACTATGTAATCACCCCGACGATATGTTTCATTCTCCACCATTTTCATGCTCTTGCACCAATCCCCAACTGCTTTTGACACTGCGAAACAGGGAAACAAGAGATCATCAATCTAAAGAAATGGGCTTACTCAGGAGTAGGTTGTTGGCTGTTGCCTCCTACATGCCTTCACACATAGTGATACAACTAGTGCCTTCAAGGCGACAGTGAAGGTGAAACTTATCAAAGTGATGCTGAAGCTTCCAAAGTTCCAACCCTCCTAGCAGACCTAGGAAGCGCATGGGAGGTCACTAAGAATTGTTGATGGTTATCGGAATTTCATGTGCAATCTATGGTCGAACGAGATTTCAAGAGTGTTGGACAGCCTTCAGGTTGTTCACTCTCATCATGGAGAACTGTTGGATGACGGTATGTTACACCTCGGCCATGTCGTGCAGCATGAAAAAAAAATTGTTTTTACATCAGATTAGAGAGAAACTATAGGTTGATATATGCAGACTAGCAGATACTCACGTGTAGACATTCCCTCTCTTGGACAACACCTTTGAAAACCATTATGGTTGATGGCCCAGTGATTTTCGAAAGATCTTGTAGCAGAAGACGAGAGAAGAAAGAGAGACTTGGAGACAGATCATTTGTTATGACGATTAATCAGGACGGGTCAGGACTCTCCACCTGTTTCATCAGAGGAAGGAAAGACAGCGATGACTCTGATGATTCGTGATCCAACTATGTCACGCCACAAAAAATAACATTTCCAAGAGAAATACAAAGTGCCAATTATGACACTATCAGCTGGTCCAACTCCAATTATAACACTGCCAACGCTGACACCAGCAGCTATGTCACTTCCAAGAGGACACCACCAGCAGAAATGTCACTGCACTGATAACACCATCAGCCAACCATGTCATTTAAAATCTCAACTACGACAAAATAGTGTAATACGGGAGCTGGCATTACAGTAGTCGGTCTCGATATTGCCAGCTTACGTTACTTAGATGAGTTTCACAGAAACATTGCTAAAATAATGTGTCACCACCAACCATGTCATTACCAATGACACTGCCAACTGTCACTGCAAAATTTGTTCCATACCAACAATGTCGACTAACTGCGTTTTTGGCCATAAAGGTCACTTCTAAATATGTCAAATCCGCCCCAACTCAATGTACCAAATTAATGAATTTTGTTCAATTTGACACTATAGTTCTATATTGTGCTTTCTCTCCAAAGTAGGGAATTGACGTCAACCAAACAACCAATGGCTGCCACAAACCAATTTTTGAATCCAGTAAAGTTACCTTTGATTTTCTTTTTGGATTTCCTTACCTTGTAAACATGGGGTCATAGACACCAGACAGAATCATGCTTCTACTCTCTCAAAGCGAATGGTATGAATATACTCCATTTTTTGGGCGGCCAATTTGAAATTCAAGATGTGCTGCCGCAAATGACATGGTCTTCAGCATTGTTATCAATGGTGTCATGAATAATGTGACCGCCTTAAAAATGGGTGTTTGTAGACACTCAGAATTTTGCCTCTACGAATATCAGGCACCAAGCTCCTATAACATTGTAGGCAAAGTAGTATGGTGGCGGCCATTTTGGAATCAGATGGGCTGCAACAACTAAGATGGTCTTCTAGCATGGTATCAATGGTCTCATATCTGGAATTCCAGACACTAACTTTGGTTCTATATCAAAAATGGTTTTGTGTCAAATATGGATTTCCTGCACCTACAACGAGGTATTACACATAAGTCTAGGAGGAATCTTGCCAAAATGTGTAGAAAACACATCTGACGCCGGCGGCCCTCTTGGAAATTACCAAATCCAATACCATGAAACATGGACCTCTATTGATTAAAACAATGTCAGAAATGAATTCCCAGGACCTAAAAACCCCATACATAAACGATTGGATTTAAACATAAATATAGGTTTAAGTCATCAAAAAATGTGTACTTTTCATATATCGGCCGGCGGCCACTTGGAATGCCAATCATACATGTAAATGGACAATGATAAAAACGATGTCAGAAATGAATTCCCAGCACTCCCCAAAACCATAAAACGATGGTATTACACATACTTTACGTATCAAAATTAAAATTTATATTTTTAAAATGCTACGGCGGCCATCTTGGATTTTCGGCAATTCGGCAGCCGGTTTCGAAAAAAGCACCTGTGTGAGTAATTAAAGGTAAATGGTCCCACAATTCAAATCAAGTCTCAGCAATCTCTTGCGGATGAATTGTAAACGGGGTTCTAAGCAGGTCCGGACTATATGTAATAATCCTGGAATCCTGCTCAGATCTTACCAACAGGAAGATCAGATCAAAAATACTGGCAAACCTCTCCTCACAGATATATAGGATTCACACTAGTTAAATAACATGCGAAACAGGCAAGTCCAGCCCCATTGGCAAATGAGGTGTTTGTTGTTTTTTTTTTTGGTGACCCTCGCCTAAGTATTACCCTAAAAACTGAAGAGAAAATTCGAGACCTGGGTTGCAAAATCATGGTTGCTATCAATAGTAAGTATAAAATCTGTGGGAATATCAAAAAAGGTTGTTCCATGTATGTTATTTTGATCGACAAACCTTTTTGAACGTATTCTTACAGGGAACACCTGACTGAAAGTGCCTGACCTCCCGGGGGTCCATGGTGTATGCTAGTATTCACGGTCCCGTAGCTCGAAAATTTGGGGATAAACTTCCCTAATTCATGATGATTGGGTGAGGATATGATGATCTTTCAGCAGAAGTTAGCTTTAGGCAAACAAGGCCTAAGTCTCGAGATGTTCATTGAGGAGAAAATGACGTTTTTATCTCGCCCATGTGTACAGTGGACGAAGGGGACCACGGATTTAGTGGTGGAAAACCTGAAGTATTTTATATAGAAGCTACCCACCACATTCAAATTAAGGTATTGCAGTTTAGCATTATGGCTTATAAAACACAGCCCTAAAATGTCCAATTGCGAACACACGTGGTGAATCTATTGAATTTATATTGCCGGTTGTATACTTACACAGACTGGTGGAAAATTCCCGGGAGGAAAGACAAGATAGAGCTTTTCTAACAGAATCAGATCACCACCTTCCAAAATTAATAGGGGATAGTCCCATTCAATCTTAATGACATTCTAAACAAGATATAGGTAATTGCCTATTTAGGAATCTTTTTTCTCTAGGAGTTAAATGCAGAAAAGAAATAAAATAAAGCACAAAAAAATTAGTATTAAACAATCAGCCCCATCAGCTTTTAATGTTGATTGAAATTATTATCGAAAACTCGGTCCAAAAACGTTAGAGTAAACTAATCTAAAAATACTTTGTTGACCCACCCCAATAATTCTCGACAATCACAGACCGCAACAAATGCAAGACAAATTTGAATTTTTAGTGCGGCCAAACACTAAACCTCAGGAGCTTCGGGGGCTCTGCCCCTGGACCACCGCCGGGGAGTTGCCCCTGGACCCAACAGGGGCAAAGGCGGGCCCCGGGACCCCCCTTTAGTCCAGCCCCCCTCAATAAAATTTCCTGGGCAAGCCTATGGATGACCACATAGTGGCCACACTACCGCAACCCCACCAGGCTATGATTAACGACAAATTTGGCATATTGGTCTCCTGTTTAGCTTGACCCCTCTGTATATCGGTCATGTTTGGCTATTGTGTTATTGCCTGACGCAATGAGGACGACTTTGATGGTACTTATTGGAAAACTATTTCCAAACCGTATGAAGTACCTCGCGCAGAATTTCATACCAAATCACAGATGACAGTCTTCACATTTTTGTGTTTGGTAAAAAAAAAAAAGAAACAAACAAAACAAACCACCAAAAACAAACAAACTCTATTGATTTCGTGTACAAAACTTAAGCTCATGGAGTTCCCCTTTGCCGGCCGACATCCGAATAAATTTAATTGGTGGAGGTTATTATTTTGACAAGTTGCACCTATAATCAAGTAGGGACAGAAAATGATGGAAATGAGGGGCATTGAGATGCCACCATTGGCTGGTTAATAAATACCATGGGGGGGGGGGGCTTCCATCGTGGAGGTGACGGGTATGTAAGGCTGTAACTATTTGCACGCACTGAGCAAGTCTGTATAAGTTATAACAATAAAGTCAGTGTAGTGCGCATTCGAGATGATTTCAGGTTGTAGTCATTTGGGATTGCCATTAAAAACGAACAACAAAGGCTAGCTCTGTTGACTTCATTTAAATGCATTTCACCGCCTCAAAAAATAAAGTAATTTGGACTGTGTATAACAAGAAAAGACAAAAATTGATCAAAAGTCCATCTTGAGCGAGTATACTTGCCTGACGCACGCAAAGAGTTAAAGACCACCCAATTTCACGCCCGCTTGCCACCACAGACCCCATGTATTTTGAAAATCTCACCCAAAGGACCCCGGGTATTTGAAAATCTCACCCAAAGACCCCCCTGCATGTTTTTGAAAATCTCACCCAAAAGACCACATTTTGGAAAGTTTACCAACTGTCACCTAAAGACCCCTTTTTTTGTTGGAGAAAATTTTCCAAAATTTCCCCAAAAACTCTATTTTGTTGAGTCCTCTGTCACCGAATGTTTGGATAGCGCCAGCCTTACACCCATATCCATTTCATTTATGTGATTGTCCACCGGGTGTATACGCTACGTCGCTTAAATATTCCCTATAGGAATGGTGTTACAACACAATACTGAACGATACACCATGTAACAGTGCAGTGTACACGTTTACAATCGTGTAACAACGATTCAACTTGGCAACAGGGTAAGTTGAAATCGGCAGCGCCAATTTTGCTTACGCCACGTGCTTACACATTAAAATGATGCAAGCAAAATTTAAATGCCATTAAAACCTAGGGGTGTCCACCTGAAAACAAAACTGTCATCTCTAAAGAACATATTTCTACATCAAATGGTGACATAATCGTTCGTAGACACCCTCTAGAAGTTTTGTAAAATATGGTTAAAGTTGCAGCAAATTTCGCATTTTTGCATTGCGATGATCAATCTCGTGAGGGATTATGGGTAGTCTGGCAAGTCGAAATTAATCAACGACAGCATTTTGATTAGTCTCAGCTAGGAGTCACGCAGGCGGCGGTAGATGCTGACATTACTGCCAGCATTTACCAACTTGAAAAGCATGTTGTCATCAGCTCACAGACCATTGCTATTGTATATGTGCTAATCCCGGCTAATCCATCTTTCACTTGCCAGATCAATATCTTACTACAAGCCTAAGTACAATGCCTGAATCATCGCCGTCTGAATGCTTTTGAATTGGAGCTAGCAAGATACACTGTAAATTCTGTCAGGGGTGTGAACACCTTGCTTTTCTGTTCAAGAAATTGCCACAAACTGCCACCTCCCCCCTGGAACTCTTCCTGTTTTTACTGTTTTTAGTAAACATGCAAATTGTTTTCAAACTCGTGGAAGTGATTTCAGTAAGGGTCCTTTTCATTATGTCAATTTTTGTATGCCATTATGTCCCTTTAATGTTTAATTAGCGTGCAGATAATTCACCAAGTAACTCTTCCTGTTTTTACTGTTTTTACAGAACGTAAACATCCAAATTGTTTTCAAACTCGTAGAAGTGATTTCAGTAAGGGTCCTTTTCATTATGTCAATTTTTTTCATGCCATTATGTCCCTTTTAAAGTTTAATTTGGCAGACAGTGAGCAAACCATGAAAAATGTTAAATTTGTGTCAGCCCCGGTCAGCATGATCAACTTTGACACCGTGGTGACGAATTCACTGAAATCTCGACTTGATGGCACGCCCGACGTCCATATCCTAAAAAAACATGGCATGGTGCTGAAAAAGATTTTAGGTTAATGATTATTTTCGTTATCCTTTATTCATTGTGTGTGTGTGGTGGGGGGGGGGGGTGCGGTGCGTACGTACGTTCGTTCTTCGTTCGCTTGCTTTACGGATCCCATCGTCTGGATTTTCACCCTCCGGAGACACACCTGTATCCATTTTACAAGGAAGAACTTTTTGCGTTTTAAGATTATCCTTAACCACAACCAAAGCCAGGATAGGCATTTAAGCTTAACGTTAAATTAAGAACAGGCGATTTCATATTACTACGGGTCATTTATTCTTTCAGCCTCTTTGCAGCGGGAATTTTTTCTCTCACGAATTTAATACATCAGACTGACTGTTCATGTCATTAATATTAATGTAGTTTTTACGAATTAAACATGTTTTGTAGTCAATTTGTAGACATATTTCCCTAAGAGTTTAAAAGCTTTACATTCAAGAGCTTTGATTGCTAGAGTTAGAATTTTACACGGGTGTTTAGAATGTAAACGTGTTGAGAAAGCGATCACAAGAAAAACGTTTAATTCCACAAAAGTTTTTACAGTGTAAATATTTAGCAATATCCTTTCGGCCAGGCAGTAGTTTTAACTTGTTAATGAGATATTTTGGAGGTGGATATGAGAATCGATTTTTAAAATTATGCCCAAATTGCGGAAGGTAGTGGGGAGAACAAAAACATGTTTAGTGTCAGTGTTCTAGGCTTTCTTTTATTTTAATTTTTTTAATCCGAACATAGATGCTTATTTAATTGGGAAAAATCAGTACACCGGTACAGTAAGCACCATTCCTCAATTAAACGATGTATATTTAAATATTAATGAATTAATTACATAAAATACGAGATGTTTGTCAGATTTTAATGGTGGTCTCTGACCTGTCTTTGCACATTAAGTAAATATATAGGTCATTTATATTTAGTGTAGTAAACCATTTATTTCGAGCATTGCTTTGTATGAATAAGAACATTGTCGAAAGAATGAATTGAAAAAAATTCAATTAAAATTTAGCGCTATAATCGTGTGCCCTTAAAGGCTTTCTTTTGTAAACCTACAGGATGAAAATGCAATACTACAACCAATAATGAGTTACGACCAACGGCATCTTCCACGTGACCTTCCGTGACCTCATCGGGTCATCACTTGGTCCTTGCGTGCTATAAAATCGTTTTCAAACGTTTCAGTTCCCTGCTATCTTAAATGGTGTACTTTGTTCCTGGACTTCATTTTTTACACGAGACTACATTAACGCTACATCACAAAGCTCCAGGGCGAATCTCCGGCTGAGGAATTTGGAAATGTGATATTTATAAAAATATTTTACAGAAATATTATGAATACGTCTTTCATAACCAATTAGAGTTTGGTAAAATCTTTTGAGATTAATGCCACGGTGAGATCAGATCACAGCTGAGATGAATATTTGTGCACGTCTTACTGTCATCCCTTTGAAAACGCAACTGATACAGATGCAGTACGAGAAAACTATGCCCTTGTAGACTCTTAAAATGTGTTTACCGTAATCAATTTTCTTACCCTCACTTTGTGTAATTTTCCCATAGTCCCTGCTAACAAGTCGTTCACACTCTAAACATGTTTAGCCATGTTTTCAAAGTGATGTCAAAGTGTGTTTAGAAAACAAATAATACCTAAACACATTTTTGCAGTGTATTATTTTATGAATCTGCTATCATGAAATACTTAGCTGTATTCGTCAACTCAAAGAAATAAAACATCGGTATAATGTAAAAACGATGTTTAAAACTTTCAAACAACCCCTGTTGTCAAATAATTTGATGATTTGCCATAAATTGCAAAAGAAAAATGTACTGTGAAATCAAATCAACCTTGTAGAACATGTAGAAATAAGGGGATGAAGTTTTTACAGGGGTAAATAATTATACTTGATGAATTGATTTTAAACATATACCAATTTATTAGGCTACTCCAAAGGTTTAAAAAGGTATATAGTTTGCCCATCCAGTATCAATAGATTTAGTACAATAGGCGCATAACATTTCAAGGTCATCATAAGATACAATTTGCAGAATAGTCCGACTTTGTTCGAACTGGTTGTAAATTGTTTATTTGGTCACACTAAGATAAGTAATAATTGTATATGGATTCTTTGTTTTGAAGGTTTTAAATAAGAATTATATGACTAATAGTGACCTCCTATAGACCCTTTACGCCAAGCCACATGCTGAATTCAATTGCAAGGAATATCATAGATGGTGCATCCAGTATATTTTCGGCTCCTCTACCAGCTTCAACCATCAGACGAACAATTTGACATCATTTTTATAACGAACAGATATATCTGAAATTGTAGCCCATAGTGACCTTGAACCAAGAAAACTATAGTGCCAAAAGTACCTAATAAATGAAGAGAACTCATACCAATCGTACAATTAAGTACTTTTTATCACTATACTCAGGTGACAACCAGTGCAAAATATCATTGGAAGAAATGCACTGTGAGAAAACACTATACCTCCTCTTCCTTGAACCTATTTTGACTCAGTTCTATTGAACTACAAGCTGCATAGGGCAAATTATACCTTCTGTGTCCTTCAAAGGTGACGAACATGCATGTTGGTATACTTTCGACGCGTTTTGAACCTTTTCATATTTTGACCCCTGTGTAAACCTTTTGGGTTAAGGCATCAGTTGTCCTAATTTGACTGGCCTATACTGCTTAAAACAACTAATATTTAAAATAATTTGTTAGAGCAGGATCAACCGTTATATGTGCACCCCTCCAGTTTTTAAAAGTATTGTATCAGGGTTTTTGTTCATATGAACCCTCTGACACCTATAATTATTTTAGTGCCCCCTATAGACGCTGCCAGGGTTCAGAGGGTTTTAAGGGCGTTAAAAAATAGGTTTAGCTTGTGAACTGATTTCTCCAAAAAGTAGGGTCGTGGGAAATGAAATTAAGTTGAACTTTGAGATGGAAAGCGCTAATGAAAATGGCATAAGAAATGGAATTTCCTTAAAAAAGGGTAAAAAGGGGCCCTGACCAGCGGTACATACTGCATACCTGACAAAAGTAGCACTCCCCACATATAATACAGTGTCCGTGTGACTGAGTGTCCTACCACCCATCTGTCTATTGTATTCTCCATTGAGTTCTGTATGCATCATTTGTTTCAGCACTGTACCCAAATGGGCTTGTCTACAAGGTCACGGTTTATTCCGTACATGTTGCTATGGTAGCTAAGACACTCTCTCATGGGGGACACCCAGTTTCTTTACACCGGCATTCATGGACAATGACTCAATTACAGCATTATTCTATTTCTAAATAGTAACTCAAAAAAAAAAAAAAAAAAAAGAGATGTAATTTCACTTTTATTTTTGAGTACAATTAAAGAGTGCATAAAATGCAACCAGAATCAACTATTAACTCAATTTGACCAAAAAATCAGATTCGACACTATGTCGTGACCACGACGATATAATACAGTGTCCGTGTGACTGAGTGTCCTACCACCCATCTGTCTATTGTATTCTCCATTGAGTTCTGTATGCATCATTTGTTTCAGCACTGTACCCAAATGGGCTTGTCTACAAGGTCACGGTTTATTCCGTACATGTTGCTATGGTAGCTAAGACACTCTCTCATGGGGGACACCCAGTTTCTTTACACCGGCATTCATGGACAATGACTCAATTACAGCATTATTCTATTTCTAAATAGTAACTCGTGTTTCTCATTAATTTTGAGAAAACTTTCTTAACTTGCACTTAACATACATTTTGCCCAACGACAGGATATGTCAAATATTATCTACGTTTAAAAGATAACATAAACATTGGAATATAGTATGCGGAAATTTATCGACATGGGGTTTGGGACTGATGCCAAACTTGCCTGTCCTATTTACGGAAACATTCGTCATAAATATGATATGCTGGAACATGATCTTATTTGGCTCATGTGTATAGCCCCTATTGCTCCCAGGCAATTCCATACTTATGTTGCTCACAAAGGGTATACTTAAGAGGGCACGCCCACCTCTGGTTCCACACACGAAATACATTAATGACTATGTATTTATGCATATAATCAAGACTGCCAAGAGCTGATAACAGGCCCGGCTGTATAAAGATTGCAGGCTCCCCAAAATATGGCAGACCTGATTTAAACTAGAATTTCGCGGTTCTCGGCTTTTGCGCTCGCTATATTCATAGACCATAACGTGTGGACCGCCTTACCCATCAGGTTTACCGTTTAGGTTGACCTTTTGATGAGCGACATAGCAATATCCATACATCCAGTGCAGCAAGACAGTTGAACACAGTGGTCCTAAAAATAGATCCCCATATTTGCCGCTCTAAAAACACTTCTGATTACGTCAAGCATTATATAATATAGCGCATCAAATGTAGAGTATTTGGGATTAGGCAATGTGAACCAAGATGGAACATCAACCATGTCAACGATAAAAGTATATTGGTGGGCTCTATAATGCGTAAATTTACGGAGATTTCTAACAGGGTACCCTTTGTTGGTTTAGTATCACTTGACTCTTATTTCCAATCATGAAAATTAGCTTCTAATCGAGGTGAATTATGGGAAATTTTTCAATATGCATTTCGTATTATTAATTTTGTAAGCCATTATTTTGCGTCAAAACAACATTGAACCGCTTTTAAAATGTGTTAAAATAATATTAAGCTAACAATTCCAATATTTATAAATTTGTATTTAAAGCACTAATCTTTACATTATTCCTGGTGAATTCTGGGTAATTCGTCGGGCTACAGACTGGACGAAAGTGCCTTCTAGGAGTATTTCAAGGATGAACGTTGCACGTCTCTGTGCTTGCTCAACTCTAACTTCACATCAGCTGCTCAAGGCCACACAGATGACCTAACTTTGAGAGCCAAACACTTATCAACTCATGCAATTGAGGAATTCCACCGCAAAGCCACCAAAGTGTAAAGTCCGCAATGCCATGAAGAAAATTGTAAATGTAAATGCAACGATATACAATCCTGCTAAGACCTACATGGAATATTCACAATCTATAAGTTCGGAATTAGCTTTGTTAGAAACTGGAAGCTACTTGCACGAAGTACCTGAAAATGGGTCATTATCCTGCTTAAACACAACACCACTAGTGTAATAAACAGAAGAAGGTCGAAGTATGACCTGCAGATAAAAGAACCTGGCCAAATTAGTAAAACGCATGCTAAAAAATACCACCTTTAATGATGTAACCACCTGGACACTGAGGCTACACTGTACCGGGAAGTCGTAGAGAAGCTTGTCGAAGATTTTGATGACTGAAGATATATGCTCTTTCACTTATATGCCTGTGCAGACAGTGCAGCGCGCGCAGGGAAACTGGACTACATGGGACAATGTTATGCCAGTAGATACATCATGGAATAAGGTTTTGTATATTGGTCTCCAAAATTACTTGCATTCTCCAGCTTCTACGTATATTTCATCCACGATACTGATCTCTAGCCAACCTCCAGCTCTGGGGAAAGACCAATCTAGGTACCCTATTTTCATATCTCGAATGGCAGCAAGCACTCGCTTGAAGAAACTATATAACTGGAGACACTCAAGGCATTAACCGAGGGTCAATTATGCTTCCTTTCATTCATCGAAGAAGCAAACAGTAGTCTCCTAAGTGCGAAGAACACAAACAAATCGCATTCCCTTCACAAATTCTGAAGACCGCAAAATACGACCAGACATTATTATTTGCTCTGAATATGCCAAGCTAATAATAGGAAATTATGGATCCTAAAAGAAAGAAATGCATGCAAAACTTTTTTGCCGAACGTGAGAACCAATCATACACATAGACCACTCACTCTCAATGGCGATAACACGTCCCTACAAAAATACCTAGCAGCACTCGGCATACCGAAAAGGAAGAGGAAGAAGATACCTGATCATGCGGCAAAGGCTGCCTTGAGATGAAGCTATGCAATTTGGCTTAGCTGAATTTCCTAAGCTTTCCAGAAGATGTCCTTTAATAGTATCAAGGCCAACTCTGCACGGGCCAGTGAGACGGTTGTAGCCATGTGGCCACACAAAACTATTTACATCTACGAAAGTCTGGCCTGAAGCACAGGAACCTCAGCTATGGAGTTGGTTACCAAGCACTGGGACTATTGACATCCCTGTTGCCTTCTAAGTGAACTTCACCAAGAGTACGTATCCTAAGACAAATGGCTGAGCTATGAAATTAAACAACGCTGATGCATCTACTTCTCAAATCAGAGTGCTCAAATACAATGATTGTACAGCATGGTATTACACCAATGAGTTCGGTGTTGCTTTCTAAAACGTTTCTTGAAGCTTTACGATAACGCATACAAACTGGTTACAAACCGTTATAGGCTTGATAGTTGAGTATTGTTGTTATTTAACAAACTACAAATAAATCAGTGGTAATGCAATGTTGTAAGGAAAATTGCTGACTTTTTATCTTATTTTAGTTGTACGGTTCTTTTAACCATGTAACGGAATACTGCAGCGAGTGATGAATTGATAAGAAACCACCCACTGCCAATTTCTTTTACGGTGGTTGATGTCTGTGGTGCCCCGCATTTTAACATGATACTGCGAGTGAGCATAGGGGTAAGATCTGGTATAAGGCTAATTCACATTTGTAGCCGTGCCGATAACGATTAATCATGTTGTAGATATTCGCATTCGTTTTTTAGCTATTATGCTATTGTACATGGTTAATTGAACAAAGCAATGGTAGTGCCTGTTAGACAGGCACCATTGATAATCAAGGGTGCGTTAATACGGTCTACTTCAAAAAATAATATCTGCTATTCCAAAAACTTCAAAGGGTTCGCTGTTCTAAATACCCTCTATGTCGAAAAATACACGGGAGTTGGAGTCATTCTAAAAATTGTTTTAAAGGAAATATGTCATGATTCTGAATATTTGGAAAAATTGGTTGGATGGAAAGCTTAAGTAAGTAGATTACATATAAATCAAAATAGTTGAAAATTGTCCACATTTGTTGAGTATTTGCCTTTTAATTTCCGCCCAGAGCTTACTCGAAAACGATCGCCAAATCCAATCGCAGGCCCAAATGGTTGACGTCAAAGTGATGACCATCCATAATTACGTCGTTGTGACAATCATATCGCCAGTGTTTGCCACTTAATAATAAAAAAATAAAAAAAAACAAAGTAAGTAAAACACAACGAAATGAAACAATATTTAAAAAAGGACAAAATCAAATATTTTTATAATTTTATATTACTTTCATTAATCCAATCAATTACGGGTCAGCAATAACAATTAGAGTTAACACGAGTTTTGCGTCATCACTTTGGACGTCACGAGGAGAGCAAATGGCGCTTTTGATCAATGAAGCGTGGCGAAAAATCCACCCGTTTTCTTCGTATGTCAAAAAAGCAAAGTTAAAAATGCCTCATTTGTTAATTTTTCATCAAATTGTAGTATTTTTTCGGGAATTCGTGATGTATGGACATATATTTTATGAATGTAAGTCAAACTGCAGCTTGAAAAAAATCTTGACATATTGCCTTAGGTTCTGTTACTTCTTTACGGGTAGTGACTCAATTGCATTTTGATAGCGAGGAAACCCTAGAAAACCCCAAGAAGCGGTCAACAACCAATGATGACAGCTACCAACTTTGAAATCCGGACGATGGGTCTTTACTGTCATGATAAACTTTGGGCGTTTGTTACCAGAAGGCTAACAATGAGTATGTTTGAAGAATCGAATCTCGTTAGATTTATTGTGAAAGGGTGGGTTATGAGGAGCATGAAGCCGCCAGGTGTTGGAGGAGTGTAGTTACGGATGCATAACTTTAAAATAACAAAGAAGGTTTGAAATTACATGTAAATACAATAACATGCATATCAACTTGGGCACGCAAAACTTTCATCACCGCTGGTTAAGGTATCTGATGCCATAGCTCAGGTTATTTTAAAGTTTCGGGCGTGAGGAGTCAAAGTTAGGCTTCGTAACCATCCACATAGGAAAGCCATCATAGGAAACTATGTTTTGGGTATGTTCTCATACTTACAGTCTGCTGGGTTTACAGGAGAGAAACAGGCAGAAGAGCGTAGGGAGTAAATGCTCCATCAAGTTAAAGCTAGTTAAACAACATAACCCACACATCTCTGTACTACAGTTTCAATTACTTAAACAAATATAAAAAACAGGTGAGGGAACTTATCCAGGCTTCAACACGATTCGGCGCAAAACCACTTGGTTATTTACGGTATTGTTCCGCTATGGCTAGCTTCGGCCTTTGGGGGGTTTGGGTTGTTTGTTTAGTATGTGACCAAAATAAAAATCAAGCGTTCAAAATTCGGGCCCCTCGGAAATGCCGACTATTCAACTTCTCTTATTGACCCATCAAAATGGTTGTAACTACATGCCATGATTATAGATACTTCCAATCGGGTGTGGGTGCTGCAACATAATTATGGTAATAGCTACACTCCCGACATTACTTGTTGAGGACAGTCTTCCCTCGTTAAATAACTCTCGCTCCCTCTAGATCAATTTGGTCAACTGGAAAGGACGATCTTTCAAAATTTCCTACAACATGACATGACAGAGGCTAGAAATTTTGTGGGGGTGGGGGTCTTTGATTCAGAATAACAATTGTCAACAAAACGTGTTTGGTGTTGCAACTGTTTTGTTAATAAAGTAAGCTTGTACTCTTTTAAATGCCAGAAGAGTGACTACGGGGCTCACTCGAAAAGAGTGAGTATTCAAAACAAATGGATCTGGATGAAAAAATGCCCATGTGCTCATCCCAACAAGATCCTCGGTGAAGTGCATACGTCACTGGGGAGGTGGTTTCGGCCCTTCAAAAATCAGTACCTGCTCTGGTGTGGAGGACACGTAGCACATGATAGTGCCACCTTTGCTGGTAAAAAAATGTAGGCACCGAAATCTTATCTGCTCTTCTAAACATAGTTCGACCAAATCCATGACGAACTGCTTCTGTTGCTTTCTTGCACACATGTACCACCTCTTTCCTACTACAACACAAGTCACGCAACCACTTATGGAAGAATGAAGTTACAAAATCTCTGCACCCAATCTCAATGGTTAACAAATAGCTTTACCTCCTCTACTCAAGCAGTCAACCTTCAGCTCAGCATATTTGGTGTAATTTCTCTCATATCCTTCCTGGATGTTGTCTTCCCAGGGACTGTCAACTCTCCCAGTATCACCTGACGATGAGAAACAGACAATATGACAATATTGTGGTTTGTAATTGCCACTTCTATTGCAAAGGTTCCATCTCCACTGAGATCTACTGTCATCTCCCAGTCCTTTGCCACTGTCAAAATTCTAAGCCGTTTTGAGCTGATGCCGTAACTGCCTGAACCATGAGCCATTACAAAGTTGATGAACTGTGGAGCACTATGAAACTCATCCTATGTTAGCATTCTGTACTTGCCTCTCTACGGAATCGCCGGACTATCACTTTCTTTTCTATCTTGAAAAGAAATGGAAATAGCATGAACTTTAATGTGGATTTTGAATTTAAAAGATGAACATTCCAGGGGGACCCACTGTCGCCAATTATTTTCTCGATGTGTTTCAATCCTATCATCGAATGTGCGGGACAGGTATGACTTTGACATGGACGGAAATAAATAACCACTCCGTATGCTGAAGTTCATCTGAAACTTGAAAGAGAAGATCACTGGAACAGGAAAAATTCCACTATAATTATGTGGGATCAAGTTCATCAAAGGTCTATTGTATTGATATGACCAAGGTTCCAACTGGAATACAATCAAACCTAAGATCAAAGATTCTATCAATCAAGATTCAAGTGAATATTGGAAATCGGTTGTTGAGCAGCTTATTACCAGCTATTACCGCACGGCCAAATCACAAACCAAATATTCTGATTTGAAAACTGACATCTCCAAAGCTGCTCTTACTTCTTTTTCTCCATCTTCCATTCTTGGCACGAGGAGGAGCGGAATGTTGTAACCTTATGTAGTCATAGTTAGTATAGGGTCAAGATTCAATATTCTATATTGCTGCTGGGTCACATCCCAGCAAAAAAAACACACACACATACACACACACAAACTAGAATTTCGCGGTTCTCGGCTTTCGCGCTCACTATATTAAAAGAATATAAGCTGTGGGCCGCTCCATGACCTTTGACCTTGGCACATGACTTTTGACCTCATCAACATATGAGGGATCCAATGGTGCACCTGATACAAGTTGTGTTCCAATTGAACTTCAAGTTTTCAATTGAGGTCAATTTTACATTTTGATCCTATTTTGCAACTTGACCTCGGCACGTGACCTTTGACCTCGGCACGTGACCTTTGACCTCATGAACAAATGAGGGATCCCATATTGCACCTATGACTCAAGTTTGAACTTCAACTCTTCAATGTAGGTCAATTTCACATTTTTAGCCCATTTTTCAAATTGACCTCACATGCCCGTTGACCTTTCAACATGACCTTTTACCTCATCAACATATGAGGGATCCCACGGTGCACCTATGACAGAAGTTTGGTTCCAATTGAACTTCAACTTTTCAATTGAGGTCAATTTTTTAGTGACACCCATCACATACATCCACACACACATCCACACACACACGCACAACGGATTGCTAAGTGGTCCTGCCAGCTATAGCTGGCGGCCCACAAAAAAAAAGAATTAGGGGAAAATAAGGTAATACAGGCCTACAGGGGTAGAATAAAATGCTCCAATCATATCGAAATACATCTCAAATTCTCTATATAACATCAGGGAACAAAAAAGCCAATGATCACGTGTCTTCAAATTGTTTCGTTACTAAGATACAGGGTATATGTGGTATGGAGTTCGAAGGTCACAGAAGGGGGCGATTTCTCAAAATGCTCCGATTTAAAT
Source organism: Ophioderma brevispina (assembly GCA_023653785.1). NCBI lineage: Eukaryota > Metazoa > Echinodermata > Ophiuroidea > Amphilepidida > Ophiodermatidae > Ophioderma > Ophioderma brevispina. Next base: position 61,634 of record JAMKCH010041948.1, read on the forward strand.
AAATAAAAAAAAGCTCACATTGTTCATATTGATACTAGTAAATTGCATTCCATACCCTGGATTGGCTGACATTGAAACCACTCCATAATACTGATGGTGGTTGACATTTGGTCTCCCGTCCCAAGTTAATGTAAATTTTACCAACGTGATAATAATTTGTTCTACATAACATGGGGGGGGGGGGGTCCATGTGGACCCAGGATTTCGTTTTTCGAGCGCCTTTTTTTAACGCTAAATTGCTTTTGCCCAAGATTTTATGTAATTGCCTAAATATCAGTTGCGCATATTTTGGTGGGAAAAAATCAAATCGGTCATGGCAATAAGCATTATGGTGGCGCTTTTCAAAACTTGTTTTGCGCCTTAAATCATACTGAAGTAACTTTTTAAAATTTTTATTTCAGCAATGGAAATGGTTTGATGTTCTCCTATTATGAGCCAAATTTTATGGGAAAGTTTTTCATTTTTCGAAGGGAGAATTTTAAATCGGTACAACTGATTTTAATTTTGCCCTGTTTTGTGGTCGTGTTGATGTACCCCATCAATGACCAGATATTTAGTAAAAAAAATCCAATGACACAGTGGTCTTCGTGCACCCCTTATGCAACAACGGGAGTGCAGAAGACTATATAAATGAGTACAACCATAATCATGATAATGATTAACTTCACGTTTTTAGTAAATCCGGCATACTATTTCAAATACTAATGAAAATAGTTGGAGTTCACTCGACTTAGTAAAAAATAATATATATATGAACAACTAACTTACATCCTGTGAGTAGTTAGCCCAAAAGAGTGCAATTTACTCAAGTAAGCAGAACTAGAGAAAAATAAGTATTTCCTATAATATACTATCGTAATTGTATAGTACAATCATCATGATTAAATTGAAATTTTGAGTAGGTGAAGCAATATGTAGGTGAAGCAATATGTATTTTCAGTAATATAATCGCAAAGAGTGATGACGTCAGAGCAACTGAAGACATTCTGTGGCTAATAAATAAAAATGAGTTGAACCCAGCCCTTGTTTAAATCATCTGAGTAAAATTAAGTTAAGGAGAATGCGCGAGAAGTGTTGATTCGTGCTTCCGAATCCCCGAGCGTAGCGAGGGGATTTGGATAGCACGAATCAATAACTTCGAGTGCTTTCTCCGACTTAAACCATTGCATTTTAATAATAATTGTATACAGCAATTACAAAGAAATGACGTCATAGCAATGGTTTAACTTAAAAGATAGCAAATTTAAGGACATTTAACTTGAGTTCCAACAAAATAAGCGGACTAACTTGACGATTTCTCTGTGCACTTACTAAATATAACTCAGTGTATTAAGCTTAAGGTAGTGAATTTCGAGTAAATGTGCAGTCAATTTTGAGTAAAATATGATAGTCAATTTATTTTGAATAACACTAATTCAAACGTTTTGAGCTAAAAACTCAGTTTATCAACTTGAAAAGAAGTTTTTTTCTCTTATTTCATCAGTCGATAATCATAGTTTTTTCTGGACAAACTAAGTTCCTCAGTTTCATCCGAAAGACTGAGTTATCGTCGGAAAACTAAGTTTATCGAATTACTAAGCATTTGGTTTGGTATATTCGTATGCTTTGTAATAGAGGTTGTGATTATGGCACTTTATCAATCAATTTAGCATTATTTTATAAAAGAAATCGACATCCCGTCGGCACACCGGCAGCTAGCTTCATGGAGCGATGTATAACGAAAAAGTTACTGCAAATGGTGGCCATTCTGCCTTATGACTTGAGTACCAGCATCTTGATTAATAATCGGATACTAAGTAACTTGATAATTTCTTTGTGTACTTATTAAATATAAATGAGTGCATACGGTAATTCAGTTTTGAGTAAACTTATTGTAATACTGATTGAAATGTGTTGAGCTACCTCATCTCAAATACATGACTAATTATAACTTAAACTATTACTTCTAGTAATTACTAAAATTGAGTGTAACCTAATTACGCTTAATTTTATTGAGTAGTTGCAACACATTTTTTGAGTGTATATATACGGTAGTCCTTCTTTTAGCGGAGCGAAAATTCCCTCTTGCATTTACATACATATTACTTTTAAAAGGTATTGAACCTGTTGACATTATCCCCGATACGCATGCGCACCAGCGTACCAAGTTCCTAAGAATTTCTTTCTCTTGCAAGAGTCCGAGTTCCCACGAGGCCAGCAAAATTAGCAATACTTCACGGTGAATGTGAATTTTTTTTTTAAATAACCGCCCAAAAGTGAAGGTAATAAGAAACACTTATTTTAAAAACATACTTAAAGAGACAGTGGCACATTTGAAAAATAGTGCGCCCTCAAGATTTTCCAAATTGATATTTTTGCATGGTTGTAAAGCTGTTATTTACATTAGCCCTCACCTGGAATGATTAAGCCCAAATCAACCCGCTTACGGGTAAACCGAATGTTTTTATAATTAATGTCGCCGGCGACATTAATTCAGAAGACGACGCGGAAATGGCGTTTAACACAAGAAAACACACGCCATATCTGTTTTGGCGTATATTATTTTTACGTGCAAAATATAGCGCTATTCTTCCACTGGCCTAGACTATCATTTGCGAGCAAATTGAAGACATTTTTTTTTTCTGAAAATGTGCCAGTGCCGCTTTAAACATGTTTGCTCTACGGATTCTTAAATAGCAACAACAAAAAGATGAAATTTTCGGAATACTGTTTTGTGCTGCAGGTAAAGGACTTTTTAAATTCCTCATTAAAGATGACCGGGTTAAATACCAAATATTATTACAATATAACACAATGAATACATCTGTATTGTTCCAGGCAAAATAACCATAAGTTGTTTACCCGCCCACAGCAGCGGTCAACACCCGCCTTGGCCCCCTCCTGAAATAAGAACCTTGATTGACCCCAGCTCAGGCTGTTTGACAAAACTCAAGAAGTCGTCTGTGGTTGTAAGAGTTTTAAAATAACAACGCCTCATGCTGAATATAATTTCTACTTTCAGGACAATGCAATAACCGAATTAATGAAAACCCCACATCCACATGATCACATGTTCGGCCCGAAGCATTTGCCCCATCCACATGTTGACCTATTCGATGCCGGCTGGTACTGGTCTCTGGCTTTATCGGGCGCAAAAATAAAACATTGATCAATTTTAACTCTGAGGCTGAACATTCAACTCTTCATCTTCCCAACTTATTTTTGCAATAATAAAATGTGATTGTTACATTTGAATAGGCCTATCTCTTTTAACAGCTTTGATTGCTTCTTATACAAGATGCAAGCCTAATATTTTGTTTTAGTGTGTGGAATATTACTGACTTACAAAAATATAACACCCTGGCATAAATCTTTATTAGTAAGGTTGACTGTTCAAGGTGCCCCGATTGCAAATTGTCTGTATTTCATAGTAAACGACATCACCAACATACCTTGATTCTTAAAATGGTATGTCGGATTTAAATAAAATTTATTTTAATGGGAGCGGTAATTGCACAGATTATACTGTACAAATAATTTCCGGTAACCGTAAAAAAACATAATTATTTTGGCTTGTATCATCATAATGGTAAAGTAGTCAGTTGAAAGTCGAAATATTTTGCAGAAGAAATGAGAAAAATATAAGGTTTCTAATAATATAAAATGTCAAGTTTGGTTGAGGGTCGGGTTGGTGCCTCTCTAGATGACAATTAACTAGCTAGAGTACAGGTATGTAACTAAGTTAAGAATAAATGTAAGTTAATGTTTTTTGTTTAAGTTGTGTTTTGTATTTACTAAGATGGCTTCTATATAATAATGACTTTTTGATATAGAATCCTTAGTTCTTAGTGGTTCAACTTAACCAGGGCTATTTATTATGCTTCCCATGCATTGCGCATCCACGTCTTCCACTTAACTGAAACCTATAAGACAACTGGATGTGTTGAGATACGTATGCACGAAAAAAAACTTGTACGTGACCTCGCCGAAAAAGTGTTTTTAAACATATTTTGATGAAAAATTGGGCGTTTAGATTTTTAGTTAAATTTAGTGAACAGACGCCCCGCGCTAGATACTAATTACAAATTACTTTTGAATGTTAGAAGACATGCTTTCTTTCGCCTGAAACAGAAAATGTTGCAAAATAAAATTTTTGTAGATTAGGCGACCGAGAGATGCGAAAATGGCGTCTATTGTAAGTAATATCCTTAAAATATGTCTAAAGGCGCTAATTTGGACGTCATTATGAATTAAGGCATCCATTTTGGATTTCCTAAGGTGTCGCAACGACTTTCCCTTTTTTCAAAAACATATACTTAGAAACTAATATCGCCACCATGGGATCTTGAATACATTTAAACTGCTATATATCTCATAAGGCGCCATTTTGAATTTTGAGGTAGATGGAAGCTCTGCTGGGTTTACTAAAACAGCGACTTTCTTGTGTCCAACAACATACACGTAGATACTAATATCCAGTGGGCTCTTTCAAATCAGGTTGGACTCGACCTGTTTGCTCAAATGTTAATTAATAGAGATCTTCGCCACCGCCCGAAACCGTCAACTACCGGGTTTTCGCGCAAGGGCTCACGAGCCCGGAGCCTTGGCATCAGATGCCCTCGCTCTTGACTGGAAGGGATTGACGGCCTCCTTCTGATTCCGCTCATTCCGAGGGTGCTTCAGAAGATATCGCAGACAAGTTGCCAAGTTGTTTTTGTAACCTCCATATGCTGGCCCAAGCATTTGTGGTTTCCGTCCCTACAGCTGCTGGTGGGCTGCCCTCGGCTGCTTCCTCAGGTTTCCGATCTTCTCAGGATCCAGGGAACCGAGGCCAGGTTTCACAGGGTAGAAACCTTTCGGTTGACTGCGTAGCCATTATCCGCGATCGAATCCATGCACGCGGATGGCCTTTCTTTCGAAACTGAAGACCTGGCAGCCAAGGGAAGAAGACCATCCATGCTCAGATTGTATATTCTCCATTCGTCACGTTATTACAAGTGGTGTAATGAGAGAATTGTGCGTTTTTGACCTTCCACTTTGACTGACACATTGCGTGGCTACAAGGATGCCATTCAACCTATATATGCCGAGGATTTGAAGATGGGTCTATATGGAATGATGGTGACACCATTAGACTCCTGGACGGTATGGCAAATGCTAGGCCCCACACTAGAAAGTTTGTCCCTCATTGGGATATCTCTGTGGTCCTAGAATTGTTTTACTCGAACCTCTTCTAATTCTGCATCATTGTGAGACCTTTTAAGTTATTAGGGAAGCCATTGTTCACAACTCCATGCTTCGGGTTAGGAGAACAAGCTGTGTTTTCTTGACGAGGGGTTACCCTTTATTATAGGACAGGTTTCCTAGCTAAAAGTTAAAGGTCATCCTTTAGGGCCGAAGCACTTCGCTTAGATTACATTAAGAATACTTCATCATCCGATGATAAAGTATGGTGTCCTGTGCGAGCGTTGAAGTTGAGAGGACTGAAATTATCAGAGGCAACGTTGTACAACTATTAGTCTAGCAGATTACATGGGTTCCCATGCACCCCCTTAAAACTAAAATTCTAACATGATTTTTAGAATCTCTACGACATCTACTTAAAGGATATTGATGTTACCAAAATCAAATATTGTCCCACGGGGTCCGTTTGGCGGCCATCTTGGATCCAAAGAGATCCGTCATATGAAATGGTTTGATTGAATTGAAAAGTATCTCAAATGATTCGTCTCATCATAAGGAATCAGAAAATATATACTTTGGAATATTTGTGATATTCAGTTGCAGAGATATGGGTAAAAATGTGATAAAGGTCAATGCACATCACATTTTCACCTATATCTCTGTAACTGAACATCACAGATATGCCAAACTATATATTTTCTGATTCTTAGTGATGAGACGATCATTAGAAATTGTCAACTAAAATTGAACCACTTTGTTAGATTAATTCCAACTAATCCAAGATGGTCCACCAAACGGACCCCTTGGAAATGTTATTTAATTTGGAAAATATGAATTCTTTAAGTAGATGTCGTAGATGTTCTAAAATCATGTTAGATTTAGTTTTAAGTAGTCTGTAGACTATATATATTAACTCCTCAGAAAAGCAGTATAAGGCTAACGGAAGGCTCTGGTGGAAGGTCGCGAAAAATTACTCAAGTACTTAGTGTATTTAATCAGAGCCCTTGGGCTTCTTTGTGCTTTGCCAGGCGAAGATGTCCGGTGAGCTAAGACCTTTCAATTGCTCCATTTGTTTGTTTGGTCTTAACGTATATGTTAACAATTCAGAATACCGTATCCTGCAGGATTTTGATCCGTCTAGACCTCGTGTAGGCATCTAAGGCCTAGTACCACTGTATGCTTTCTCCTATAGTGTAGGTGCTTACCAGTGATGTTTCTTTTTCGGGAATTTTTTTTCAGATCATTCCTAGCCCTTCTGGTCACGAGCACCTCAAATTTAGGTGTTGGTTGTTTTTGTTTTTAATTCATCTTCATGGTTGCCTCGATCTATGCCCACTTGAGTTTTGGTTAAGCAGTCGTGGCAGTCGTAACAAGAGGGGGGGGGGGGGGGCGGGACGGGGGGGGGGGGGGCAGGGGGGGCGGCAAGCCCCCTGCCTCAGAAAGCCGAGCCCCCCCACCCCCCCCGCCCAATGAACTGAACTTTTTGTACAGTGTATGGAGAAGGACCCAAATTACCACCTCAGGAAAATTCTAGGCACCCCTTCTGCCCCCCCTCCACTTTAGCAGTATAGTGTCTGCTTTGTTTTAGAATTGCTAGGCCTAGTGTTTTCAGTGATCCATGGCTGCAATTCAGCCTGGCTATCTTATGCCGGATTGGGCCGGTTTGAACTGATTTTGTTTTTCAGATCAGGTCTCTAATGTATTCTTCCGTATCCGAGGGCATTTTGGGCCTCTAGTTGAGGCCTAGGGGCGTTCCTTTATCCTGGTTCGGAGTTTGTTCTTGCTAGAGCTTATGGTAGGCTCTGCAAGCACTCACGTGTATGTTGTCTGTCTTTTTATCACCCAGTCAAACGTTAGGCCCCCGGGTTATTAGGCCTACCTACAGCCTAAGAGCAGACTATACATGTCTCACAGCACGCCTGGTCATACGGTGCTAGTAACGTAATCAGAGAAGATGATGCAAAATAGTTATCATCTACGCTCATGGTATAGAGCTGTAAGGCATAAATATTTTAAGATAGAAGTATATTTTTGTGTATTTATAAGTACAGGTGTGCTTACCGATAATAACGTGAGGTGCCCTCCCTCGCCATTCCCACTGAGAAGGTCCTCGGTGTTGGCATGCTGATGGTGAATATGGCGTCGGGTTGCCTGCGGTCCGGTACCCCGCTTGGAGGTGCTGTCAGACCTTTTTTCGAAAAATCCCTAAATTGAGTTATTTCTGAATTTCGAATTTACAGGGTTAAAAAATATTTCCGGAAATCTGGAGGCACCGCGCATCCTCGAGAATGATGCAAATAGTTACATCATTCTACGGTCAAGGTAGCAAGCTAAATATATCACAAAAATCCTAATTATAACCTACTCTTATCTTCGTACAACTTAGTTCTCGAGAGAAAGGTATTTCAAGATATGCCTTGAATCAATCATTTAAAACAACGAAAAATTTAGTCCCCCCAAAACCGGATTTACTTATAAAATCTGTGGGCATTCGCCTTTTCCTACACTAAAAATAAGAAAATATGTAAAAATAACTGTTTGATGGGCGTAAAACCTCTTCCGTGAAACTAAGATGCCCGCAAGAGAAAAAGATTTCAAAGATAACATATTTCTACATATCCATCAAATATTTAAAAATTTCGATTAGGATTTATACACAAGTATAATGCGATAGAGTCGGCCTTGCTTAAACTAAAAATAATGAAAAGAAAGGGAAGGAAAGGTTTTATGACAAAAATGTTTTTAGAATCGCCATTGCCTATAAAACTAAATAATGAGAATCATGTAAAACGCTGAAATGAAACAATGAAATTTTAATACAAATGTAAATGTTAACCAAAATAGAGATGTTGTGGGCCCATAAAGAGGAAGGAGAAAAGGTTTTGTCCATGAAGACTTGTCCATCTTCACGAGAATGACTCGCGTTTCAAATCAAAATTTGTGTCCATCGTATCACCCTTTACAATGTCTCAAGTGCGAGTTGGATGTGGTGTGGTGTTGAATATTGTCAGTTAATACTAGTGGTTGATAGCATCCGTCCAAACTGACATAGTTACCAAACGTAAAATATAAGCCTAGTAGCTGTTCATTTATGAATGAGCAAGAGGCGTTTGTTAAACTGATCCAATAATATTGTTACATAATTTATAAGGGTTTTCTACAATTTGTCATTATTGGGGGAAAAATTAATCTTTACCACAGGGTTGTTTCGTTTCAAATATCACATTGTATGAAGTTGACTTTCATTTCAACTTGAAATCCATGTACAAATCATTTTGATGTCCAACACATTGTAATCTACCCAAATACATAAACGTTATATTCATTCTTTATCATTTTAATCGATCTGCGGACGTTTTAAGGAGCAAATTGTAAATTGATCGCTAACCGAATCGTAATTGCAAAAAGAATTATGAAATTAAATAAATCTTAAAAAAACCCAAAAAGAAAATAATAAATTAAAAATAGATTTCAAATGAAAATCATTTGAGCGCCGAAAGTCACAAAAACGTGGGTTTGGTTAAAGTGAGCCAAAGCCCTTAATTATGTCACGTGCGTAGCCAAGCGGACAATTGTGCTCCTAGGCGTTTCTTTTTTTTTTCCTTCTTTCTTCTTTCTTTCCCAAATGCTCCTTAAAATGTTTTCTCCTAACCAAACGCTTGGGACGATTCAACCAAACTTGTTCTGACGAACCACTGGACCAACCGTCATATATGGTGTACACCAGATTTGTGACAAAGTTCATGCGTCCTGATTAAAGGTGCATCTTGAAAATCTATAAATTCTTCCTTCGCCACAACTCAATTGCTATGGTCAACCAATTTCGGTCCGCAGAAACCATTAACCCACGGCCATTTCGGGTGTACCACAGATTGGGGTTTGAAAGGAAATGTAGGCGATTTTAAAGGGGGCATTTCTTGAAAAACTATTAATTCCTCCTTCTAACAAAACAATTGCTATGATCACAAAAATTTCAGTCAAAAGAACATTAACCAAGGGCCATATAGGGTGTTAACAGATTAGGGTGGAGGCCAGTGTAGGCCGATTAAAGGGGGCATTTTTTTTTTTAATTAAATTCATTTTTTGCCTCAAAATTAATTGCTATTATGATCACCCAAGTTGGTCTTGAAGAACCACTGACATAAGACCATATAAGGGTGTAAACACATTGGGGCAAAGGTCATGTAGGATTGATTTAAAGGGGCATTCTCCCAAAATATAAATGAGCTTTGGTCTCAACTTAAATGCTATGATCACTTAAATTAGAAGAACCTCTGAATCAAGGAACATATAGAGTGTACACAGATTGGTGTGAAGGAATGAAATGGAAAGGACAATGTTGGCTGATTAAAGGGGTATTCTTTGAAAATTCAGAAATTCCTTCAGTCTCAATTAGTGCTTTGTCACCAATGTTGGTCAGAAAACATTATTTAACCACTGACAGAAGAACCGCTATGGGGTGTACACAGATTTCAAAGTCAATAACCTGATTAAAGGGGCATTTTTGAAAATCGTAATTATATTTCTGCCATTTACTACTCAAAATACCCCTTCCGTTCAAATTAACAGGTTAACTAGAAACATGGCATGCTGATATTAGTGCTTCTTCAGAAGCACATTAGCCCTAGTTGTTTGTGTTTAAGAAAAATTAAAAAGAGTGATGGTATTTTTGCAAAAAAAAAAGTACGTAAAAAACTTTGAATTTGTGTCACAAAAAAATATTAGGTTTGGGACCGAAACCCAGCATTTTTTCGGCAAAACCCAGAGGTGGGAAAAAAAAAAACATTTGGGTTTGGTTTGTATATTGGACCGTAAATTTTCCCATATTCGCTCAGCCCAACAGCTGATCAATGCTAACAGTGACACAATGAAATCTAATTTTTTTTTCCTGTAAAGTTGCCCAATATCATTGAATTTATTTGTAGGTTCGTGTATTTATTCCCGTTGCGAGATCCTAAAGTGCAAATTGTAGTTGTTGACAATGCTGCTTTTTTTGTTTTGGTTTTGTGGTTCTTGAACCAACAAGAATGATCCTCTTGCGCTAGATAGATACTGTTAGAGCCTGATTTAGATTTAAGTTATTCCCGTGGCGGCGAAGCAGCAGGAAAAAATGTGTTAGCAAAACTCTGTGGGTTGCATGGAAAACTCTGGGTTTCGTTCACTAAATCCAGAGTTTTGGAACAAACTTATAATAAACGTAATTAATTAAATAATACCGACATTTGTAGCGCTGGATGCCTAGGAGGGTTATTGTGGAGAACACCAGCGCTGTCACCTTCGGAGCCTACGTTTATCAGTTTTAAGATAAGCATACTGGTTACGATATCTCTCTCTGTGAAGTGACTTAGTAGGGGAAACTTCATGCAGTATCTCTGTGTCTAGATTAGTGTGTTCTGGGGTCTCTCAGTCTCTGGGCTTTGGACCAAACTTTGGCGGGTTAAAACCTGGTTTTGTGAGCACTTAACCATTTCACTTCTCTCAGAGCATATTGCTGGAGTTGCTTGTAGCTCCATCTGTCTGACTGCCTTTGAGCTTCTACAGAGCCAGATAACATAGCTCACTCTGAGTGCAATTTTGACTGCTGTATCAGTTAACATGGTTAAAGCCTTCCTCTTTCCTTTGGGAATGCCCAAGTATACCAGGCATTCCTAAAGGCCTGCAATAAACTACACAATTTATGGCAATCTGGTATCTCCAATTCAACCAAGCTGAAGTTCTTTAGAGTCTGTATAGAGAGTATCCTGTTATATGATCTGTGACCTGGACTATGAAGAAAGAGCTGCAGGATAGACTGGATGGAAACCTACATCAGACTTCTAATGCGAGTTGGTTGGCTCTGTCTTTGGCATTGGTAAGACTGATTTCGCAGGTTGTACTATAAGCTGCGCGAAAGGCTATTGTAGAGATGGAGTTCAGATTCTCAGGTGTGATTATATTTTTTTTCTGGTTTGCTTCACTCTACGACGTACGGTGCCAGACCTGTCGGGATTGCTTTCAGTGTTTCGTTATGGCGCCAGTTGTATCTTCCGCTTTGTAATGAGTAGCTACAACCATTGAGGATGTGGAACAGTGTGCAATGACGATGATGTCATAATCGGCAGAGTCCTATATTGGTCTTGCCTCACAGCTTCAGATTGGCAGGGAAGGGAAGTTGATCACGAATTGCGTTGATTTGGAAAGACAGCAGCTCTGGCGTCCACACTTAATTACAAAAGTTTCTTCCAGGAGGTGTCGACCTGCATGACATACTCCCAATTCAAACACATTATTACGCTGCCATCAGGAAAACGTCACAATCATTTCGCTTCATCTAAACCGGCAGCTGGCCAAGCGCACATCCCTATCCGCACTTAGATTATAGTATTTCCCATTACAACTCCCAGATTCGCTTTGGTCACAAGCAATTTGGGATTAATTTAAAGGCTGACTCAGCGAATTCGAAATATATAATCATTCTTGTAGTAATTAAAAATAGTCACCTAGTACTAAAGATAAGTCACCCTAAACGGCTTAACGCCAAAGAAAAGAGGGGAATTGGAATTTATCCGTTTCATGCATAAACATTTATTCACAGTATACAGCGCCATAGTACCGTGTATAACAAAAATCCTAGATCTGGAAATTTTATGGACAAATTGTGATTTTCGATATGAATAATGTTTGAGCTTAGTAATTTCACCAATGAGTAGTATATGGACAAGCTTATGGTATATTCAAAACACACGATTTGTTGAAAATGTAAGTGCGCCTCCTCGGGAAATCCTCTGCATCAGCCTTTCAAGTACATTGCCCAGGGCCAATAAACACATTTTCTCAGCGGGGCCCGAACTTACGATTTACAATTATTTATTATCATGAAGCCCTGCGCTTTTATCTGTTTTCACCACAGATTTGGTTTTGTATTGAAAACCCCGGGTTTTTTGTGTAATAGTGGACAAAATGACTTCCATAAGCACAACATGCGCGATCTCATTTAGTGTGCCACGACAGGCATTGCCCCGATAGCGAATGTCACTGAAAGCAACGGAAACGTCTCTCGGCTCTTGCGATTACTAGTTTTTATATATTTTTTCCTTTTTTTGGTTTTGAATGTAAAAAAAACCCTGCGGGCTCGTGGTAGGTCCCGATGTATTCCCTGCATGTCGCAAAGTCGACTCAAAAAGGGACTTTTCATCTAATTTCTCACATGATTCGGTTAATGCATGTAATAGCGAAACGTTGAAATTATCTAACATCGAAACTTGTTCTTAACTTGACACATATGTAATTGACTCGGTAATGAACTAATCTTCAGTGTACCCTTTGTATTGTGGTTTTATTTCTTTGTGGATTCCATCCAATTCCAAATATTAATGGTTAACAAACAATATTTTAAAAATTTTTAAACCAATAAAATTTTTTTTAAAATGGAATATTGCAATGAATTTGCAAATTCTTTTAATATAATCTGCTTTTTAACTATTAATGTTTTGTCTATTTCATAAGAGGTAATAGTAGTTTTTTATAATGTTATGATAAGTAAAAAGAAGTGTATTTGTTTGTGTTGATACATAGTTGATTATCCAATATTATCAGACATCATGTTCTGTAATATGAGCTACATGATATAAATTGAATCAAACATAATTATAATGTTTATCATTTATCACTCTTCTAAATGGATTGAATTATTTTTTTAAATATTCATATACACTTTATTTATGTCTTTTAAGTGTTTGCTTTTTTTAAGTAAACGCGGCGAGGGTGTCCTTTAAATCTTACCTTACCTTGGAATGTGGAAAAGTGTATCATAACCAGCTCAAATCATCAAATAAATAAGTCGTGGCACTGGCATTCCACCATTGGATACATTTCAATTGTAGTCTTGGCCCTTGGTTAATGGTATCCACTTCTGGTAAGTTTCACCATGGATACAGAAACGTTATAAATAGTGGAAGTATAAATCCCCAGAGTTTCATTGCGGCTAGTTTAATACCCTAGATTTTTCCTAGATATTGGTTAGTGTCAATAGAGGGGAATCCGTACATGAGCAAATTAGGATGCAAGACTTATGGGATAAAAGTCTGTTGTATGTGCAAACGATACGGATGTGAATTTGGCGATGCATGGTGGGCCTTTATTCAATCGTGTCCACCTTGTTATTTTGCTATCATGTCGAGAGTGCTTTGGGTGGTATATTTGGTATATAGAATTACTACTCCCATTAAAATAATTTTCTTCTTCTCGAATGAGAGAATCTGTTTTGAAAGGCATCAACACACATCTGTTTTTGAGTTCGTGTGTGTACCATCGATAATTTTGTGTGTGACACATTTTGAGTGAATGCCTGGAGCATAAATAATCTTGAGAACTAGTAGTCAAATTTGAATCAATCCTCAAAGGACATATGGCAAGTAAGCTCCTGAGCAGTATTTGACTTAGAATTTCCAATTCTCCAGGGAGCATTTTTTGCATATCTTCTGGCGCAGTGTTAATCATATGCGCCGGAGCAGATTTCAAATGCTTCCTGGAGCCTATTTACTTAAAATATTTCCCACATACTGTCTGCTCCAGGAACATATGCTCCAGTACCATATGGTCCTGAGCATATGCTCTGGAGCATATTTCGGCCAAATCAGATAGGGACTGCCATTGGGTGTTTCGCCTGCTTTTGGTGCCCAGAGATAGTATTTTCAATATTTCTAGAGTGGTTTATATTAAATCTAAATCAACACCAAATAATTTCTAGGGTCGCCGTACTGATCTCTTATACAATGATTGGCAAACCTTGGCTTTCGTACTTGGGCCACTAGACGGGCCGCCATATTCAGTAACCAACAAGCCCAAGTTAAAGTCTGACTCAGAATTTCGCAATATTCTTTTTTTGTGTAATATGAAAAAGGCACTAGAACTAATAAGATGGAAACCTACCAAGCACAATTCCGAATTGAGATAGTGCCGGATTTTTTCGTTTGATGCATGAAACATTTATGGTAGTATTAACGTCCCATAGGCTACTGTTGTATAATAAAATTGTCCGATCCGGAATTTTTAAACAAAAATGGTGATTTTCTATATGAAGGAATTCCGATTTAAGCTTAGCAATTTCACCCGTGATTAGTAGTGGACAACTTTTATTACATGCAAAAAACACGATTTTTTTGGAATTTGAGCGCCCTCCTCAGGAAATCTCTTAGAGCCCAGCCATTTAACACAAAATGTGTTCCCATTTAAGTTGTGATCAGCGACATACTACAGATCAAGACAATGCATACTCATGTATTTGAAGTTGAGCGCGTATGGGATGGCATAGTCTATAAACGGGCACCTGGCTACATACTTCTTTGTTAAACAGGTGTCTCGGAATGGTATTGGGTGTTCGTAGAAGCAAGATTTCCGCTGGTTATTAACCCATTACTGTTGTGTACCAATCCATTGTAAAGATCAGTGGTCGCTGCTTAACCGGGAGAGTAAGCTTTACCATCTGTCATGAATAAATTCTGTAAAACTAGTTTGTGCATGTCTGATTAACCAGATTAAAAATCCCAATAGATCCCTTAATGTAGATACATATCTAACAGGGTAGTAAAAAACAACCTTGACCCGATTGTGTCCTCCAATATCGAACATGTGGTATCATTGGAATAGCCTATTTTCACATCTTTATTTGGCTGCAAATATAATTCCAATCGGTTAAGTATAGGCCGAGCTACAGTTTTTACTGAGGCAAATTGTACTCCCCAAAATGATGAAAGGTTATGGCTATGTTTATGTCAAATCAATTGGTATCTTTAGGTGTAAACGCCAGTAATTAGTTGGGGTTAGATTTTATTTCTACACTTTATTTTCAAGATGTGGCATATATCAATCTATAAATAGAGACAATCCTTTCAACCTCAAAAGTTGTCCCCGAGTCTGTGCTCTTCCATATAGTAGATTCATTCACTCTTCCAGAAACTATATATATCCAAACATACAATCTCAACCACTAGGGAAAACGAAAATGAACAACAACTTACCAGACAACGCCACACTAAACACAACTTTTCAGCTGAAAATCTACAAACTACAAAAAACACACCAAAACTAACCAGCAACTGGCACTACTGCATGCTATAACCAGACAAGCATGCAAACAGCCGAACACAACACAAAGAAAGGACTACATGAAATATCACTGTGACCAACCATCTTGTCTCGTGCCAGTAACATGAGTATAGATTAAAACGCGGAATTTGAATTTGTCACTCAAATCATGCTTTAATTATTTAAATGTAGAATCCATCATCGTAGTGAATAAGATGTCTAATTTGAATAAATACTAGTGTGAATAGCTTATTGTTCAGGTTAATCCACACTTAAAGTATTGATTAAACTCTCAATTCATGTCTATCAGTCCCACCAGGCGCGTCACCAACCTTGGCCCCGGGGGGGGGAGGGGTGGCAGATCAAAATTTTCCCCATTTTTTCCGGCTCTCTTCGCTCGCCGGGTAGAACCCATATTTTTTTCCCCTTCTCCCCCTCTTCTCGGCCCCCTTTTTGTAACTCTCCGTCCTCATTTTAGTTGTCCGTGGGGGGGGCAGTCTCCCCCTGCCCCCCCCCCCCTGGTACGCACGCACTGAGTACCACCCCCTAGTTCAACTAACTATTTCATTCACATTTTCTACAATTTTAATAGGTGTGTTTTCTAATAAAAAGATCATTATTGTTATTTATCAGTGTTGTTTGTGCTTGATTTTTTTTTTATAATTGTAAAAAAAAAAAAAAAAAAAAAAAAAAAAAAAAAAAAAAGGCATTGAACTCACAAAATTTAAAAAAGCCGGTTCTGGGGGATGAAAAGAAGACAGCTTAACAGTCGTGTATTTAACGCAAATCGTGCATTATTTGAGCAAGACGGAAGGAAGTGTCCATTGGCATGCGGTTCCTAATCACGCTTATTTCTTCATAACCTCACCGAATCGAGTGATGTTTACCCTTATTAAATGTTAAAGTAAGTGTGGTTTAGATCTTTTAAATTTCGCAAATGTGATACTTTAATTTTGAAGTGTATGGTCGCCTATAGTTATAGGTGTAATCTTGCTGCAGACACCTTGTAAGTTTTACCATGGAATTCTACTAGGTTAATACCAGAAGGATAGCCCTTGATTTCAGGGCCCAGCTCTGTAGTTCATGGCCCTCTGATTTTCTGTCTGTTAGTAATTAAATGATATCCTCGCTCAGCCCGTACCAGGGGGGCGGGTGTTATGTTTTGACAAGAAAAAAGTCCACTTTTTGGTGGTGATGTCAAAAAAGTCCAAAAAAGGACCATTTTAAGGGGGTTTTTGTTGTCCGTCCACTTTAGCAAAAAGTCCACTTTGTCTTCTAAAAACAGGTCCACTTTTTCAAGTAAGCCGCACCCCCCCCCCCAAAAAAAAATCCCGCGTACGGCCTGTCCTCGCTGATGAGAAATTTTTAAATCAGTGATTCTGACTTTTCATCGTTAGAGCAACATTCGTCAAAGCCGAAACCCCAATCCAAAGGCCAAACACGTATTAGTATGCATAGGATTTGACGCGATGACCAGTGTAAAATTACTGATGCATATCAGTGGGTTTAGTGTAAAAGATCTGTAACTAGGAATTGTCCTCAGTGGAGACTGTCAAGAAAGGGAAATAGAAGTACTGGATTGCTCAGCTGTGAATGGATTTGTTGGATGGAAATTGTAGCAAACTCTACAAAAATGTCAAACAAAGTCTGTCCCGCAGTCCAACAAAAATGAAATTGTCATCAATCTACCGGAGCCAAAGGAAAGGCTACTAGGACTGGGTAATTTAGCAGTCTTTCCTCCAGGGTCCCATGAATAAATCGCCATAGACGGGGGCCATTATGGTACCCATCGCACTACAAAAACCTGCAGAAAATGTTGGTTATCAAGAACAAAATTCTTTCTGATTGAGGATGAGCTCATAAATCTGGGGCCCTAGCCTTTTGTTGGCTGGCACTGTGGGACGAGTGAAGGAAAGATATACTGGCCGGAATCTGAATCCCTCATCTTCGGGATTTTGGGAATATAGAGGAAGACCATCCATAGTGGCAAGTATGGTTCCTGGTGGAAGTAGTCCTTTCTGATCCTTTACCCCTACTGGCCAATACTTCTTCCATAAACTGATAATGTATCACTTACTTTATTTTTAAAAGATTGTTATGAGTGATGAGGACGAGAAACGTTAGAGGGCATTGATGGGCTAAAGTGTGACTGATTTTGTGGGGTAAATAGCGTCACAGTATTCTGCAGTCAATTAAATAGCCCCAATTTCTCCTGAACCACTAATTTCCTTCGCTGAACGCCGTTAATTTTAATGCGAAGCCGTGAACAGGAGCACAAAACAAAATCCTTAATTCAAATACGGACTGTAGCTCGGTCTACACCTAACTGATGGAATGAATCTATACAGCAATTAAAGATATGAAGTAGCTTTCAGATGATACCCAAATATGTTAAGATATATGTTACTTTAAATTATTCAAAATGGCGGACGCAATAAGGGTCAAGTTTTTTTTACTCGCCCTGTATTTGATGCCCTTAAAACAGCCAGCCTGTAAACGCGAACCTTGCTCCTAAGCAGTCTCGTGCCCTCTGACATGACAGGTAGATAGACCTGGAAGCTCCTCATGATCCATTGTGGTTTGACGCAAAGGTTCAAAGGTCGTGTGAAACAATGAACATCCTTTGAACGTCAGTGCTTCAGTTTCATTTACCAGTATTAGCAACCACCTCTTGCCCTTAGAGGAGTCTGGGTCGCTTCATAGCCATATGCAGTTTCGACTCAGTGGTCAAAGGTCAAAATATATAATTGTAATAGAATCTTGGAACGCCCAAGGCGCGAGGTGTTAGAATTAGAGAGTCCCAGGGCCTCTGTAGTCTCGACTTAGGAGTAAAAATAAATATTTCTGCATTAACAGTAAATCATATTAGCTTTGAATTACAAAAACTATTCTGAGTGAATGTAAGGCAAATAGGATTGTAATTTTAAGTCTATTTTGATTGACCCTAAATACAGTCCCAAAAGATTAACCTTAATTCTTTAAGGTGAGGGTTAGTACTTGTGACAGCAATTACATGCAAAAACTTAACGTTTGCACAAAAAATATACAAAATGTGGCAGTGCCCCTTTAAGTTGATGTTGATTGGTCCGTGATTCCGGTATTGAATCCTTTGTTATTGTTACTCAATATATTTGTGTTGCAAACAACAGTAGTTGATGAAAAAAAATAAAGAGCAAGATATCCAAATTACTTTTCAACATATCACTGATCAAAAAATTCAAGAATGAAAGGGATTGAATTTCTTAAGTTTCTTAATGTTATAAGCCAACTGCCAATAAATTGAAAACAAAATCATACAAATGAGTTTGTTTTTTCACATTAGCCAGCACATATCCAATTTCCACGATTTGATCTATTATAGGGCAAACGGGGTATATTTCTACAACATGTGGTATGATCTTAAAGCCGATTCTCAAACCAGGAACAGCTGATAGTAAAGCCAAGGACATTTTGCACTTTTGGTGTGTATAAAACACTTCTATAGCACTGCCCTCTAGTATAAACTTTCTATTGTCAATTGCTATTGCGGTTGCTACTTTGCAGTGGCTTTGAGAAGTATTCGGTCGAGGACCGTTATGCCATCATTGCTTTTGTGGGTATCATTCTGGTGGTCTAAGTAACTTTGCTGGGGGTAGATATCTATAATACTCGGTTCAAGTGATATTGTAATATATCAACATGGGGTCATCAGATTGGAAGAAGATTATGAAGTTAGCAGGTCGACGAAGCGTGACATAGCGTTTGTCTTGCACAGCCAAGTTTGGGATTTCGTCCACTTGCAATTTGAAGTAGCTTGATGTCAAGGAGAAGATGGTAAGAACTGGTGTTAAAAGCATCTTGTGAAAGTTATCTTTGATACTGGTGTTGATTTGAGCAGTTGGATACATCAAGTGCTGTGTTGTGGCCTTATGGCGCGGTTTTAACCTTGAGGAGTTTAACATGCGATTGTCTGGCTCGAAACATGTTGAAGAAACGAACAATCTTTATAACGATTCAGCGACCGTCCGTCCGTCCGTTCGACCCGTTCGTAAGTTTGCTATAGTTAAGATCTCTCAGAATGGTCTTTAGCGTGACACAGTTTTCTTAATTTAATTGATAACAGGAATAAAGTTTGACTTTTTTGCAGATTCCATATGAAGTGGATACACTAAAGGAATCTGAAAAGATTTTTTGACCAAAGCTCTCCATTTATGTGGAGTTTCTAATTGAAGCGTCAATGGTTTTTAGCTGTTTTCAAGGAACAAGAAGTTCTCGAGCATTTTGAATCGATGAAGGTTTGTGTTATGCCAACAATCTTTTTAAGTTGAAGTAGCTTTTTTTCTATTGTGTTGTGTTCAATAAAAAACCGCGACAGGTCAAGAACCCATTTCTCTTGAAGTATAACGAACAATGTTACAAGAACGTATAATATGGGCAACAGCAACCATGTACACAGGCAATGCATGCTGTTTTTGTTGGTGCATGTCTTTCTCATGCAGTAACTTTGTTTTGCTTTTGTTTAGGTTTTCTTCACGGTTTTGGGCTTTTGACAAATATGTACAACCTGTTTGTTGTTGTTTTGGTTCGGATGCCCGGTACAGTAGTATTGCAATATCTCACGGATATACATGTCGCATTGCTGAAGCTATCATAAACTTTTCGCGAGGGGGTTCATAAGAAGATAAAGTATAGGTAGCTAGAATAATATCCGACCCATGCAACTTGAGGCGATAGAGGCCTCCAACGTGAATGGTTACGCGAGGAAAAAACCAAGTGGGACGTATAGAGAGTGGAATTGGTGGTATTGGTTAATATGAAGCTGCATGGGCTGTCCTGCGCAGGGATCTTAAGCACGGAAATATGCTGCCTGGCCTTAGTTCAGGCCCATGATGGTCAGGGGAGTTTCCTAGATTGAATTTATTTCTGGTTATGATATCATATCGGACGTATAGCGAGCAGGGGAGGCAAATTTTGGATTGAATAACCAACGCCCTTTATTCCCCCTTGCTATACCTCTTGGCTAGATTCTTTGAAGGGTGGGTTACTATCTGCAGACGTTAGAAGACGGATCTGTTCTTGGATAGTATTTACCTTCTAGTGGTCTAGCTTGCTAGAGCTCATTCGTTGGAGCTCAAACCGCGGATGATAATCCATTATTACGTCGTTACTAGATATCTCGTGTTGCGTTCCACAGGGTTGGAAAACATTAAGCTGGCCCTGTAGCAAGGTATGTCCAATTGTACAGGTACGACTTCATACTAGTATTCAAATGTACCAGTTATAATAATTACATGCAAAGTGCTCTATTCGTAAACATGTATGTACGATTAGTTAAGTTAATCCTGTAATGCGGCAGAATTGATAGTTAACTTACTTTGCGGATCACCCATCTGAAAAAAATTGTTAAAATGTTTTCTTTGATAAAACCAAGCAAAACAAAAACTTCAGCGTGGTGTTAGCAATTTAATTTGCCTTGGTTAACTTTAAAGGATTTTTGCAACCCAAATACCATATAAGAAATCAAAGAGGGAGTAATTATACGGGAAGTTCACTGCACATCATATAAATATATGCATTCTTGAAAATCTCTCGGTGTGCCTTTATTGCATATAAATCAAGATCATATATGTAGAATGGATGCAAAAGGCGTTTAGTTTCTAGTCATATAATGCTGTAGGGTAAATCAAACGATATTCGTTCGACACTGTGGTAAGAGTTGTTTTAGTTCATCTATTAGCCGTATATAGTCCACATGAGAATTGGGGAGTGCGAAATATGAAGGTGACAACAGAGCTTTTCACATATCAGGGCCCCGAAAAAAAATCGAAAGTACTGATTTTTTGCCCTGATGTAAAAGCTTTCCATCAAAAATTTCCCCACCTGAAAGGATTAAGATGAGAAATGTTTCTTTGGTGGTACAAAAATTGTGAAATTTCTAATTTTGTTTAAGAGCAAATAGAAATTAAGCTATGTTTATATTGAAATATAAGCAAATCAAAATCGCCCTTTTCCTCTCTTTTAAGACATTTCTTTAGCTAAATACAAGGTAAAAAAGTCTTTTGTTTCTATGAAAATTGACTATAATGACACAATATTTGGGATGCATCAAAAATCTCTCTTGCACCTTTAAATTTGAAATGCTGCATCTGTTAATTTGATAATGACTCGGAATATGCTAAACCGTGTTGAATGGAGAAATACCGTAAAATCGTCTACTTTTAACAAAGTTTATAAAGGTGTTGACTTCCTACGTGCTCCAAATTCATTTGTTTGGAGAAAAGTGTGAAGTACCGCAGAGGGGCGACATTGATGGCGTGAAAACCAAGTTAACGCATGCCGCGTATAGGTCACTTCAAAATTGACGGCTCTGCACGTTGCTACTTGACAACATACCAATAAATAAAACCGGTCAACAAAATTAAACTCGTTAGTATTTCTTTCGTTTGAAGCTGATTGCACTCTGTTGGTCATAGTTAGTATTTGGTTTATGCGAATAAAAACATAGATTGTTTTATGCGGAATAAAACAGAAAGCTAGAATTGGGAATGTACTTAATGATACCGACGGACGCAGGATTAAGGCAACTGATTAGTTATATGTCAGTGTTGAAAGAAAGAGTTGATAAGGTTCGCTTGCTTCTGTCGTGCGAAACAATTATCGGTTGATCCTTTTTGCTCTTCTGACCTCTAACAACATGAACAACGTAGAATTAAACCAAAATGATAATCATACCTAAAGATTTAGTCCAAGCTCAGAGAGCGAAGTGTAAGCTTGAGTAAGTGGTACAAGGGTACGATTTCACTTGGAATTGGGCTACGGGTTACGTTGATGTTAATAACATAACAGTAATGTATGGTATTCGTTAAGGGTCATTCCGCACACGAAGACTTGATAGGGAAAAAGCCATGTTCGCCAATTAAGTCTGCCTAACAGAGACAAAATGTTTTTACTTTTGCATACTTGAAAACTAAATGAAAACACGTTCATAAATTCATGACCCGTAATTGAAGTTTAATAGTCAATTCATTTCCAACCACCAAATTTGTTTTATCAACCAATCATTTTGTTTTCATTCATTCATCACAATCATTATGCATCGAATTAAGAGAAATATTACTTTAGGTTCTCGACCCATGCCGACAATAGATGAAAGTGCACTTTGGGGTCACACATTAAAGAGTCAACAATAGAAAAAAATGTTGACGTGATGTATTGTGTAACAATGATTTAATATTTGTTAAACATACTTAAACATAATGATTCCTTTTTTTCTGGTACGAAATAATCTATTGCTCTCGTGGGACCTCCTCGTTGGAAGTTAGTTTGTTTTTACACCATAATTATTATCTTGAGAGAGTTGCTTTTTATGAGTACAAACAGCTCTACAAACTATTTTAGTTAAACTGCTTTATTCCTCCTTTCTTTACCTTCTCAGTTTCTCCTAAATCTTCCGCCTTACCCCTTACCTTCGTTTACCACTATTGTGGGGAAAAAATTAGGAAATACGAGACCATTAAGCTAATTTGCATAGTTTACATAAACATGAACAATGGTACACATTAGAAAGGTTGATATTCTCTTCAGTAACTTCCATGGTAACATTATGGTGACCATAAATTAATTACGGAGATGAGGATTGATGACGTCATCATGAAAGGTATTTTATTACCTACATTTGTCATTAAAACATTTAAATATTTAAATTTAATTTATTGAACAAATAAAACAATCGCAATATATTTACAATTATTGGAACATAATATGGCTTTTTAATTTCCCACATGCACAATATTAAGCCAACAGCAGCAGGGCAATGACTATCCAGAGCACATTGACATTCATAACAACAGCCGCCTATTGGTGTCCCACATTACCTACACACATTATTGATCTGACATTGCCCATTGTGGCACATGCAGTATCATCCATACACTACACCCTGTGGCTAGTCCACTTCCAAAACTTCCAAGTAAAACTACCTTTTACAGACCACCTCTTCATTAGGTGAACACACTCCCGGCCCCATTCCTTGAAAAATGGGATTTTATATCAGAGTAAAATTCTAGGATGAAAAATTCGTACCTAGGTACATTTTTGACAGTTCTGGCCAATAAATGACGACCTGTAGCTTTGATGAATTGCAAATGTTGCAGGAGTGTTGTTACAAACCATAGCTGGCATGCACTATAGCAATATTGCAGCCACTGAAGCAGGGAGGGTTTTAGCTTAATGATCTCATATTCCCTACGGTCTCAAATTACCTACACTTAACCCTATGGTTTTGTTTTTCCTGAAATAAAAGCATCAACTTCTCTAGTTCCATTTCCAACTTGATGGTTGTGGGGTATGACGATGTTAAATTACTAGCGAGGTTATCTATCCTTTATTACTTACACTGGAGTTAATTGACTCGAAGTACTCGCTAGCTCTGCACTCGGTTTGCACCTGATAATGTATCTACTCAATTAAAATAAGTTAACGGTTGGCATTTATGTTTTATGGAGTATTTCACAACGGTATTGTTTAAGTTTTCACAACCAAGCATGTATTTGAATTGAATAGATGAAATGCTTTACAAACCGTACCTTATAATAATCTAAAACTGTGCTCAAAATGTATCTTCTGAGGCAATAAGTTTCACAAATGGGGACGTAAGAACTGAATTGAATTTCAACGTGGAGGCTTTAGGAACTGCTGGAGACATGACGCCGAATTGGGGTTTTGAATGGGCCGCACATGACGTATCCACGTCGGACCGGAGTTATCAACTGTTACCACCGGGAGTTATTTGTTCTTGATCTCATGGTGTATTTGGTACGTGCCAGTGGAACCTTCTCGCCACTGAAATTTGATCCATCGTGCTACAAGGACCCCTGTCATATATGGGGCGCAATGGCTGCCCAATCAAAAAATATGGGGAATTTTAAGGACGTCCTATGAAGGAGTACTGATTTCTTTAGTGTATACAATAGTTGACTGAGTACAGTTTTATATCAAATCCGCTACCGTTAACACGATCATCCGCCTACTATCTTTATTACCGGGCAGCCCCAAAAGTTTTGAATCAAACTGAACTATATGACCAATATCGGAATTGCGGGGAAAAATTCAGAGCAAAATATAACATTTGCAAATATGATGTCTGCCGGAGACACCTCTTCTGCGTGTGGCCCCAGGAGATGGGTAACAGTACTATGGGGTCAAATTTTTGGACGCTCTAAATATCTAATGAAATATAGCTCAAATTATCCCTTACGTTACTAGGAGTAAAAAGTCAATTGGGTCCACAAGTTTTCAACCTAATTTTATCTTAATCTTAAATTTATCCTAATTATATTATATAGCCAGGTAAAGGATTTATCTCGCTTCAAATACATGTTTTCTGGGTCAGGAGTCCTATAAAATCATCATCCTAAAACACAAGTGAATAAAACAGTGGTGTCAATTTTTATCTCGCTAGTTTGATCCCCAGATAGCCTAATATTTGTAAAATGCAAGTGTTACAGTTAATGCTGGTAAAGAAAAAACCGAATATTCAACACAAATCCTTAATAACTAATTAAAACCAACACACAATATCCACGCAGTAACTCCTCAGAACTACCTTAGGCTTTAGGGTCCCTATGAATGGCCACTCTCCCAAAAGGAGATACACTGGACATATAATTGACCACTTACTAGTAAATGGATAAAATTTAATTTCTGCTACCATCTGAAACAAACACATAGCAGTTTCTATAACAATGATAAAGGCTATAGAGAAATTTCTAGGTAATTCCAGATGTAAATTTGGGGTGATGGTGAAATCAGAATTTTAGATAGCGAAGGTGTAAACACGTCGATATCGGTAAGTGGCTTATGATAACACCATGATAATACGACTTAATTGACAAATTTACTCCGGAGTACTAATTGGCTCGGACAATATCGCGAAAAAATCTAGGTTTTCTTTTTTGGCTTATCATTCTGTTTCCGACTTCAACGTTCTAACGAGTTTATTGAATTACTTCATGCGCATTTATCATAGGCGTCTGTGTTTGTTTCCTCGATATCGAGGATTTTAAAACATATTTTTAACTACTATATTTTTCTCACAATAAATGCTTAGCCTAGTTTTGTTAAGTTTTAGATTGTGATTAGACATTCATCTCCATTCACTTAAACTGGGTCAACATCACTGGGTCATCCCATCAATGGGTCACTTTATTCATAAAGCGAACCAGCAACAAGCTGGAAGCAATAATATGACCCTTAAAGGTATATCTTCGCAAGAGGGTATGTATTCTAATAGTCTATTAGGTAAATAGAACAGCAATTTTATTCTAATTGATGCAGTTTGAACACTTGCACGATGTTCTGATAACCAGTCTTGACTTTGAATGACGGGTAACAGTTGAAACCCAGAGCTCCTTACTAAAGTGCAACTACCCTGCGTATAGGCTTTTAACTCTTGTTTACAAACAACCTCTCAAATGACATAAGGTCAATGGAACCATATAAACACACAACTCCCTGGTTAATTCATTCAGGCTCCAATATTCTCAAACTTCATTAACAAGAATCGTGTAAATAAAGTTTCAGATTGAATTTAACATTGGAGATGTTAATCTTCTTTTCTTTAATTACAAATGGATTAACATTCCTTACTTTTATTTAAAACATTGCCCAAATAAAGGGCAGATGGCGCATTCAGGGCATGGGTGTGTTTATTGCCTTTGTAGCCTACCAGTCGTGTTAAAGGGTGGTCACAAGTTCTACCAGTTTTCATTTAATATAGACTTAGCAGGACAAGGCAAGATTCAGGAAGTTAACGTTAAAATGATTAGTATAACGTTTGACATCAAGTGTTTGGAACATTCTTATCATGGAATACTTAGAAATAGATTATGCAAATTAAATAAATATATAATATGACCGCCGGCATATTTTGGGTTGGGAACTGATTTGGAATATAAACTTGGATCTTTGGGGACTGAATTTTGGGAGTTTCGTCAAAAATAGGGGTGAGCGCTTGATTGTAATCAAGTTTTTGAACTTAAAATTGGACAATTAAATTCCACATATTCTCCAAATCTGTTTTCAAAGAAGTCTTCTTGCGAATTCACTTATATGCCTTCAAATTAAAATAATAGGTGGAACCAAAGTATTTTGTTAAAGAAAATTATTAAAAAGATTCATAAGTAAGTATGGCCGATAGGAAAATGTCAATCCCCCAGTTTCATCCAAGGTATTTTATTTGCTTTCTTTTGTAACATAATGAAAAAGATTGATGAAAACACATGCTGCCTTTAAAACCTAAATGACCTTTACCGTTTGGCCCAGGACCACGTACATGATCCAATCCTTTGAAGAGGACCCATATGAGGTATCTTAAAGCCCAGTTTACACGGTGCATTTTCGTGCTTGCATTTCTGTCAAGAGATCCACAGGAGAGTAATGCACGGAAAAAAAGCACGTTGTAAACTGGACTATGCATGGGTCATAAGTCTGAATTTTTGTTTCAATGCATTTAGGAAACAAGTTCTATTTCCATGCATAGATTTGATGTTCCCAAAGGGGATAATAACATTTGGACATGGTATCCATTAGAAAAAAGGGCAACTAGAGTTGATTCACGGCACCAAAAGGGACAGACTCAGCGGCAAGCAAGCCAAATGAACACCAGCATGGCTAGCAGTGTGAAAAATAAGGCTTGGGATAATTAGGAGAATTATAAAAAGGAGGAAAAATAATTGTCTTGCATCCTATAATAATTGACCTACACTGTTATTTTACAAATAAGCATTTGTCATTGCATTTAAAGTAATATCAGTGTAAGTGTGAGGTTCTCTTAGCCTTTGTACTACTTGTACTATAATGACATTCAAAATGCATTTGAAACTAATTAATTAAATGCCAATTTGCTTCAGAATGATACTTACTAATTAATCTATGGTGAACAGATGATGATTGAAATTAGACTTATAGTAGATTATATGTTTCTCTCTCATTCTCTGTTAACCTGTTGAAATTCTACTACCAACCCTAAATGCCATTAACCCTTTCTATGATATCAGTGTATGAGAAAAGGCCCACTTATGCACCGTCTAAACCTGGCATGCTGCACTGGTATAAATTTCAAAAACAGATGTGGAAAGCATGAATGCGTAAAAAATGATCGGTAATGGGCTTAAGTGGTCCACTCATTATCATGAGAAGTGTTGGGGCCCATGACCTCGGTTGACCTTTGGACCCTATCCACGGATTATTGCTATTACATATGATTATGAGTTGACTTTCAATTATGACTTGAGTTGTACAAAGATAAATTGTCACATTTAAAAACAATTTAATGCAAAAATCTCACTAAAGTTTATATTTTTAATATGAGAAAAGGGCCCGGTTATGACGGCACGGTTTCCGACGGCCCTGAATTTCAGGGTTTAACGTATTTTTTCACAGCACGTTGTGAACCTCTGTGTATTGCCTGTCAACGTTACTAGAGGTGCACAGCACAACCAAAAACATGCTGTGAACTCTAGTAGTATGCCTCAACGTTACCCAAGACTGTCCTTCCATTGCTTTATATATAGCTCACATGTACTAAAAGCACCAATGCGGTATCCCGGCGCGTTATGACCCTGTGGCTCGTCATCCACGAATGATTGGCATAAAAGACCACCAAATATCTTAACATTTTGTTTGTTCTGCAGACAATCTTCTAATTTTAAGCTGAAGCCCACCTCAAAAATGGGCAATTATAGGCCGGTTTTCCTCCTATATGTTTCAAAGCCTTATTTTTCCCATATTTCTACGTGAAAAACGTAGACCAAACGTTACTATATCCCGCCTTTTCAAACCGGGATTTGTTGTTAAATTGTAAGTTCTAATGTCCGGACGTTGTAGTTAAATGTGATTTAGCGTTTGCAACAAACAAATCTATACGCGGTTCACTGACCGAAAGATATTCCGAGTTCTAGTCGCCATTGTGTTTACGTCTTAAGTTGAGACAGTCCACAACAAAGTTATTTTTCCAAAAAAACAACATACACAAATAGCGAATCGGAAGCAAATAGCTGCAAATCGACAACATCCGCGCATCTTTATATATACCACGTACCGCGGTACATTCTTAGAAGAATATTTTTCAAATTTGTCAAACCATATTATTTAGTTTGGACACACAAAAATGAAATTGCAAAGTATGTGCGATACCAAGTGATGCTTTTGAGGTTACATCCTTGGCACATGTATCCGCTTAAGTGGTGAATGTCACGTACATGGCCGGGGGGCCTCAGATACTCATACGACAAGGGAGTCTTTGCTATGTTTCAAGGTATTCACTAGTATTTCCTCTATTTTACTTAGAATTGCTTACTTTCAGTTTTTACTATTCCGTTTTCTGTTTTCTTTCTACATGACCTATAAAGCAAAGGACAACAAAATATTAAAATTACGCAATGATTCATTTTCGTAACTTCAGTCATGGGTGTAAACCCATTTTTTTAAAAAAAGCAAAATGAAACACTGTAAATGTTTGTTATGATACATGCGTAACCACTGCAGATTTATACGACTTTCGCAGGGTGAAAATCATAGTGACCCTTTTCGTTTTGAAACGTTTGCTTAAAATTGACAACGACGACGTAAAACGTATCCAAGGGGTGATTGTCCCCATTAACTTATACATGACTTCTGATTTCTTAATGATTTCCATTTTTCACATATCTGGCGTTCGGAAGGTTTCTATGCTTACCTCCTGTGTAAGGGAATGAAACATATCGACCTTCCCATTCTAAAAATAGACTAAAGGTAGATGACCGATCATGGTCCGATTTTTTAAGTGTTTTCTCCCTCACACATGAAAGCATCACCAAAACATCTGATTACAAAAGCTTAAAGATTTGATTTAAATCGGTCCAACAGTTTGGATAGTAGAAGCAAAAATGGGTACCGTTAATTAGCGCATAGGAAAGCGTGTCTCTGTTGTCATTGGTTGTGTGGAAAATCTACGTTTGGAGACGTTTTTGTTCTTAACACCAAAAAAAAAAAAAAACAAATCTGGGCTTAAAATTTCACTGGGGTAATACTAGAAATATGAACTTTCTTCTGATACCAAAATATGAATTTGGATGGAGTAAAACGGGGTGGGGTGGGAGTGTCAATCGGGTCACGAACCCTCTAATATCCAATTCGTATTTGTTTAAAACAAGAATTACGTGTTCCGTAATTAACGTAAAAATGTACATTGAGTTATATAACGTATAACCCCGTGCACACGTAAATATTTGTTCTATGCAAATTAGCCCATTGGTATTTATTATCATGCAGGTATCTTGACAAAACTGTATACAGCAACAAAGATCATCATGGTCTACCATTCTATAATACCAAGTTCACGGGTTTTGTTGGTAAAGTGGATTACTTTTAAGTAACATTTAAAATGCCATTCAGAGATCAGGTCATTGGGTTATATGAAAAAATATATTAGCCAATCAGAGACATGGTAAGAAAAACTACAGATACTTATTTGATTGGTTACTAAGGGGTATTTCATGCCATATATCATTTAATGAGCCAATCAGAGATGCCGTAAGATGGTTTAGATCCCCAGACGATCAAAAGATGCACTCAAAACGACCCTGTTGAATTCCCTTACACTGCTCATTAGGTTGATAATGAGGCATTCTCATCTATTAAGAAAAAAATCTTCCCAAAATATGCGTAAACCAGGTCCAGAGGGTGCGAGTAAATTTAAAGAAATTTGACAAGAAAGTCCACTTTTTGGTGATGAGATGTTCAAAAAATCCAAAAAGGACCACTTTCAGGGGGTTTAGGTCCACTTTTACAAAAAAGTCCACTTTTTTTGAAATCCCACACCCCTAAATAAATCCTGCGTACGGCCGTGGCACCTTAGGCCTTGCGCATGGTTGAGTAAGCTGGACTAAGAATGAAATACGGTTTGCTCAACTTTGACTATACTATAGACTCATTAGGTTGTTTACTATATTAATCAAAATTTTATTGTGTTATTACATAATTAACAAAAAGTGTTGTTTTTCACTTTGTACACATTTACTTATCGTCATCTTTCTAAAATAATTCTTTTTCATAAACACATATGTGGCTATATAATTTTAGCTTGACCCTATCATTTTGGAATTTTTCGCCTGGAGCAGCCAAAAATAACAAAAACAAATTATACTTTCGTAGTGACGATCATAACTCAAGCATGTTAAGTGGGAAAACAAATCCCCTATGTATGGTGTAATTGCAATTTTGCGTACTTGGTATTTTAATTAATCATGTTAATAAAGCAAACAGTGCTCTCAAAATATCAAAACATTATGTAAGGTTCGCGTAATCTTGGTCAAATTCAGTCTAAGGGGATAGGTATTTGGTTCAAATACTCAATACTGCCAAAATCTGGTATGCCCAGTAGCAGCCTTATTGGCAAACAGCATGAAATCACCACCAGGAGAGTGTGACGTTTCGTCGACGTCATACATTTCTCCACTTTGATTGGTTGAAGTTTAACAGGGAAAAAAGAAGTTATGCAGGTGAACAGGTGAATGAAATGGTACACCAAAATAGCACAGTGACAATCGCAGTACGGTAGTAGATACGATGCAGACGACAAAAGGATATCGTTAGTGGAAATTTTACCTACCTGATATGAAAAAACGAGGTTCACTTGGAAAATAATTTGCATAAATGTTTTGCTTTATACTAAGGATCAGAGGAATATAACAGACTTTCTACATTTTCTTTGTCATTGCAACAGGTCTGACTGTAAGAAAAATCTGAAGTGCGTTTTCGTGCCTCTGTGAGCCGTTCAGGCTCATTTGTCGTCTGCTTTGCCGAATGAAAAGGTAGCCGATTTTGGAACCAAGATGGCCGCGTTGGGAGAAAGATCACCGAGTCAAACCTTAATTGGACTTTTATTAATTGTTTTCATTGTTTTGATTGTGCCTGCATTTGGAAAATACTGTGCACAGCGAGGATGTTGTATGCATGGACGAGACGATGAGTGCAACAACCCATACCCAATTCAGGGACCTGAGACTTTGTGTTATTGTGACAATTTCTGTAATAGGACTCAAAGTGATTGTTGTCCGGACTTTTGGGAAGTATGTCTAGGAGTGAAACCCCCGCCGGAAAAAAAGAAAGGTAAGTTGAATATTTGAAGTTGAAGTAAGCCTCCGGTACAAGATACATTCATTGAAGCACCCATCGTAGATTGTGACGAACACATAAATTAAGGTATATAGATGACGATGTTAATTTCTACATGTACTAGATTTGGGAATCTAGAACTGGATTCAAATTTATTTGGGTATAAAAAACAATTTTATCATTTATTCCATACTATTCCCATAACGCCCAAGATCATGTAATCCCACCACGACCCATTGTTTATGATTACTAAATGTATTAACATTTAAAATACAAACATAAGCCATTTCAATCAACTAGATTTGTTGATGACTGGGGTACCTGTTTTCAGATCAAGAAAACAAATACATAAACATGTAAAATAGACTCCAGATTAATGTAAAATTTCACTTATTAGGTAAATGCACTTACTTTTGGCAAAATTTTACT
Organism: Ophioderma brevispina; assembly: GCA_023653785.1. Classification (NCBI taxonomy): domain Eukaryota; kingdom Metazoa; phylum Echinodermata; class Ophiuroidea; order Amphilepidida; family Ophiodermatidae; genus Ophioderma; species Ophioderma brevispina. The sequence continues at coordinate 93,425 of JAMKCH010041948.1, forward strand.
TAATTTTTTAGGTAAAAACTTTTGCTTAATTATTATAGAGTAATATTTTTTACCACTCTTGTGTTAGGCATACTTATAGTGGCACACTTATCCTATTCCATTATAAAAAAAAATCAATCCCTATGTCTTAAACTCGTGCTGCATGGCGATTTCACAGTGAGCTTACGAATACTCTATATGTCTTGATAGGAGCCTAACGGTAAAATCTTTATAAAGTGAGCTGAACAATCCATCCTGCTTAAAGGACGGATAACGCTTTTCTGAATTTTGAGGTTTGGAATAAGCAAATTGTCATAACAGTTATTTTTTAAGGAAACGGTGAATCATTTAAAGAAATTGCCTTTAACGAATGAACGCCTATTTAATTTAAATACCGTGTCAATATGACGAATTTAAATTGGACCGGACATCCTTTAGAATTGGACCCGAAATTTTTCTAGTTTGACAAGATTCTCGTCAGATTTTTCCAGTCAATTTGACAGAAATTCTCGTAAGATCATATTTTACGTTACATAAAACTGATGCTGAGTAAAAAGTGACAGGCATTTTTAAGAGTGTAATTCGAAACACACGGTTTGGTTCTATTGCCATTAATACATGGTTTTCTGTCAGTCAGTTGATATGAAAGATACATGGGGGGGTCAGTTGATATTACGGAAAACAGAACTACTTAAGAGCCTTATAGCGTTGAACATAGCACCAAGCCCGTAGCGATAGCGCTTCATGTGGTAGTTTGAGGCCAGAAAGGTGCAGATTTTGAGAAGGGAAGTCGAGTCCAAACGACAGCAGCCTCATACATGAAAAATACCTCAGCAGAAACACACAACATAGCGTGTTTTTTGTTACTAATCTTGAAACTGTCCTATAATGAATCGCCAAACATAAGATTCATTTATGATGGCGAGACTTTATGAAATCATACATGAAATCATAACAACATACACGAATCACAGTTGGTGGGTCAATAGACGAAGCAATGATTATGACGTTTATAAAAGGTTTTAGGGAGTACTCTTCATGCAGAAGTGCCATTTTTGGGATCGGATTCGCTCCGTTACCATGGTTATTTTGTTTTTAGAGTTATTTCTCTAAATAAAGACAGTTGCATTCCTGCGGGGCGGTGTTATAGAGGTTTTCAAAATAATTCAATAAGGCTTACATCTACGATTTTCTTCTCAATAGGAGGTTAGATACCAGGCCCTTTTGTATTTGCAACTGATGTGGAATTCTTTGTTATGGATTTCAATCAAGTACACAGATCGGCGTATGCATTTAACCTTGTGGGTGAACTCCCCGTCACGAAATTTATAACGGGATTTCAAAGTGCAAACATGGAAACCGGATACATTTCGAAAATATTGATCTACAATCTTGGGGAAAAAATTGTTGGAACACTTTGAACGATTTTCGGCAAACTGGTCCCCCGGAACCAATGTTGAATGGGGTATCGTCATTAGCAGTCTTGCCAATTCTCCCAACACTGATTGATGGGGAAGGGCAGGCGCGGATCCACGGAGGGGGCGGAGGGGGCGCGCGCCTACCGGTATTTCTGCAAAATCTTGCAAAATCAGCCCATTTTGGAAGCTTTTGGACAAGTTTCAGCCTTTCAGCCCCCCGGTAATTTTGACGTTTTTCAAATCCTGGATCCGCCCCTGATGGGGAAGGGTAAGTTGAAGTGGAAGGTTGGGACTTTCAATTGAGTGATAACAGGAGCTTGTAGGCTTTCAACTCTGGCCCGGGTGAGCAATGTAGGAAATTGCAGTGAGTGTTTTCACTAATTTTTTTCAAGAGTTGCTTTGGTATCTGCTAGAGCACAATGAAAATCGAGCAATTCCATTGGAGCTGTAGAAATTTTTTATTTGTATCACTAAATCGGGTCTTGAAAAGCAAACGTGGGCCATGAAACGACAATTTGAGAGAGAAAAAAATGGGGTCTTAATGGCCTTGCTGTTCTATCAAAATATGGGCTACTTAGTAATTATGTGAATGTTACAATGTTAATCAAGCTTGGGAGACGGATCTTTTCGACAAAGTGCATCGTTTTTTATGTTTGATTTTCCATACATGAAGTCTGGTCGCAGTTTCTCGTACGATGTAGGATTGTATCCGTTAAAGAAACAACTAAAATGGGGTTAAAATTTTGACCACTTTTGTGGTAAAAATTACCCTTTTATGGTCATAATTGTGACCACATTTTTTTAAGTCGGTGCATAGTTGACTGTGTTTTTAGTATACGGAATCTAAAAATGTATAGTTCGTTATAACCCGACCTCAAATGAGATGGGTCAAAATGTCAACACACTTTTAGTCAATGTCATATAAATTTTTAATATTATCCGATTTTAAACATGCAAGTGTCTAATTGTGATTTCCTGCATGACAAAATAAATTTTGCAATTTTAATAGTACAAGTGATAGTAATGATCTTGAAATGCAAAATGGCAGCTATTTCAATTGCGGCAGTTCTAAATTTTGATCCCTGTGTTAACCTTTTCGCTCCTCAACAAAAATGCCGAAACATTGAAGTGGAAAGCCTTGGTAAAAATAATGTTCAACATCAGGGAACAAAAAACACTTTCAAATCTATGTTCCCGCTGCAGAGTTTGGTCATGGAATCTATAAGAATGGGCCTCTAATATTTATGAAGTTAATAATATGTTTAAAAAATAATTTTTGTCCTACACGCATTTTGTATGGGAAAAATTCTTTCTAAAATTTAGTTTCTTCTTAGGGTGCAAACTAAGGCCTTTTTATCGCAGGACTCATTCCCAAACAAACCAAATCCGAGAACGTCACTCGGGACAGTGGGTTAACTTAAGAGACACAAGGACGTCGGACTTTGGCGAGTAATTGAAAGCATGCTTTTAACAACTCATACTACTACACAAGACCGATGATTACCACGAACGCAACCGAAACTCAAATAAAATACTCAGTGAAGAACGTGTCACTGTTTTGACTTCTCCATGCATTAATGCAATGTTTTATGTCGTCGATGAATGAAAGTAATGTCTATGCATGGCATGTATGTTGCGTGGGGAATATCAGGGTCAAGTTCAAGGTCACTGCTGGTGAATCTTCACGCCGGCTTGTTACACCTACGCAAAAATCCATGATCTTGAATCAATCAGTGTCTCCACTTTCTCGGCACTTGAAATATGTATATGTTGGAAGTATTCGACCTTCCGGCGTTAAACTTTGAATGAATTTTTGGGGAAAATCTTCACTTGATAATATTGGAAGCGAAAACCTTACACTGTTGCTATAAAGAGTTGAAAAAAAAATATTTTTACCACTTTTTATGGAATTATTCTAACAGTTGGTGAGTTTAATTTATGATATCTAGGGTGATGATTTATGATATCGCCACAACTACTTGAATTGATCATCTCTGCTCTTCCGAAGCATATCACCATGGGACTTATGTCCAAAATCTTGACAATTACCCTTTACGAACTGTGCCCTTAGCCGGAAATGCAAATGGGTAGTATTTGAACAGCAGATTTGGATTTTTGATAAATTTTTCACATTAGTCGTTTACGATAACCCATTTTGGGATGATTTTCATGCATAGAACTGTTTTTTAAATGTCAATCCGCACTAATATCGAGTACGCCCACCCCTGGCATGAATCAGTGCGTCAAAGACGTCGCGGCACACTGTCCACGAAGTTGTTTATGATGTCAAGGGCAGAGCACCCCACTTCATCGTCAGAGCCTGTGCTAACTCCTTTAGAATTTGATGAAAGATTTCCCTGTCATTGATAGCTGCTCGGCCTAAGGCATCACAGACATCTCGATATGGTTCATATCAAGGGGGACGCATCTGGTAAAGCACTCCACCCCCTCTGCCTCAAGAAATTGTCTCCGTTGTGACTAACAGCGCACTGTGCGGCGTGGGCGTTGTCGTCTTGTAGCCGAAATTGTTTGCATATACCTTTCTTGCTGTCTGCAGGCAGTGTTTTTTCCAGAATGTCCAGGTACACGACGGCGTTCATGTTTTCCATCTGGCACCCACCATGACGTTTTCTCCCTAATGAATACCGGCCCATCACTGAGGTCGCTACCACCTGAGTCGATTCCTGAATACAGTCATATTGGAGGTTCTCACCACGTAATCGCTCGATCCCTTGTCTTCGTACTTTGATGGCAGAGGATGTAGCGCTCTCCGGTTTCATTCAATCAACGTGTATCAATTTTACACTAACCACAAGATAAAATCCATCCCAAAAATACTGAACTGGAAAGGGATGTTCATCGGCGATGCGAAAATGGCTTCTCCGTATTAATATATTTAAGTCAGGGGAGGTTTCTTGTAGAGAATGAATTCGAACCCGAGATTGTGTTCAAATGTATATGAGCTACTATGACATTTTAATATCTATTAGCACTTACTGAGAGACCAGCAAAGGGTAACCTTCTAGATCTGGTCATTGCCCTATCCTGGTCATCAGTGACACAAGGTCACGATCTCCAGCCTCTACAGAAGGAGATGGAATTTCAGGAAGGCCAGCTGGTCCGGGTTCAGACAACTCACCAGCGAACTTTCATCCACGCTCTGGCCAGATTACCCGGCTTCCTCTAACATCAACGATGCATATTCTGGACTTTCTGCTCCCTGCTCCACCAAGCAGCTAAATGTTCCATTTCCAAGAGGCAGAAGGAATCCCTAAACAAAAAAAACCCCCTGTGTGGGAACAAGGATGCGAACGAGTTATAAAAAGCGTATTGTAATACCAACTGCGATAACTGAGAGAACAGCAGCAAATGGTAACTCTACTGGATCTGCTTGGCCGAAAGAGACGCACCATATGGTAGGAGGAGAATCCATTATCACTTTACCCACTCAAGCCGCAAGGCCTGGAACCCCATCAACAAGGCTCACCAGTCGTAGCTTGTCCAGGCTTAAGGAGTGTCCTGTCTCGCAATTGACCAAAGTTATTGTTGTCCGACTTTTGGGAAGTTTCTAGGCGTGAAACCCCCGCTGGAAAAAACGAAGGTAAGTTGAATATTGAATTGAAGTAAGCCCTCCGGATCAAGATACTTCAGTAAGTCGTAGATTGTGACGAACACATAAATTTAAGTGTATATAGATGACGATGTTAATTTCTACTTTACTATATTTGGGAATCTAGAAACGGATTTCAAAATTTATTGGTACAATTTATTCATTTATTCCATACTATTCCCATAACGCCCAAGATGCAGGTAATCCCACACGACGACCATGGTTTATGGATTACTAAAGATTCACATTTAAAATAACAAAATTAAACACACATGCAATCAAACGAGCAATTTTTTGAACAGACTGGTGACCTTTTTTTCAATACAGAGAAAACAAATACATACCTAGTAAAACTAGAACTTCAAATTATTAAAAGTTCACTAATTTAGGTAAAAACTTTTGCTTAATATTATAAGTAATCTTTTTACACAGCTTGTGGAATAGGCAATACTTATAGTGGCACACTTAGGCCTATTCCCATTAAAAACAATGCAATCCCTATGTTCTTAAACTCGTGCTGCATGGCGATTTCACAGTGAGCTTACCAATAACTCTATCTGTCTTGAATAGGAGCCGAACCGTGTACGATCTTTATTAAATGTGGCTGACAAATCCATCCTGCTAAAAGGACGGTACGGCTTTCTGAAATTTGAGGTTTTGATACAGCAAATTTTCAGTAAAAGTTATTTTTAAGGAACGGTTGAATCATTTAAAGAATTTGCCTTTAACGCCGATTTACTATTAAAAAGCCTTGGCAAATAGAGATTTTAATGGAGCCAAAGGAAACTCTTGTACATTTGACCAGAATATTGTCTAGTTTGACAAGATTCTCGTCAAGATTTTCCAGTCAATGTGACTAGAAATTTGGAAATTCATATTTTACTCTTGCCACCTATGCTGAGTAAAAGTGACAGGGAGCATTTTTCACGTGTAATTCGCAACCTCGACCCGGTTTGTTTCGCTTGCCATACTATCTATTTTTTCTGTCCGGTCAGTGCTCTGGAGAGAATAGCATTGCAGTTTATATTACAGAACTACTTCAAAGCCTTAATAGCGTTGAACTAGCACCAAGCCCCGTAAGTCGATAGCGCTGTGCATGTGGTAGTTTGAGCCATGAAAGGTGACAGATTTTGAGAGGGAAGTCGAGTCCAAACGACAGCAGCTATACAAGAGTAGCTAAGAGCACACAAAACATAGCCGTTTTTATGTTACGAACTTTGACGGTCTATAATTATCATCGCCAAACATAAGATTTCATTTAGGATGCGATACTTTCATGAATGCATACATGACACATACACGAATCACAGTTGGTGGGTCAATAGACGAGAAAAAAAAAAACGTCAGATTATTATGACGTTATACAATTGTTTAAGGATACTACTTCATGCAGAATTGCATTTTTGGAGATCAGGATTGAGCAGATTACCATGGTCTATTTTGTTTTTTTTAGAGTTTATTCTCTAAATAAGACAGTTGCATTACGCGGGGCGCGTATTATAGAGTTTTCAAAATAATTCAATAAGGCTTACAGCATTAGAGAGAGCATAATCAATTCATAGGGCCTTATTTACTAGGTTCGTTCCCTCACCCACATACAGAAAGAGGTTTGACACCTTTGGTAGGTTAGTATGGACCCGCTAACAATCAAATGCTAGTAGGTATTACCTCAAATTTGGTATCAACGTTTTCAATAGGGGCCAATTTAAGTTACACCATGGGCAAACTTTTAAATGACCGTAACCAACAGTTGAAATGTATGCCATCTTGTCCATCTAATCAAAGGATCCAAAAATGTATAGTTTGTACCACCTACGACCCTTGGTTTTGGAGTTATATTGTAAAAATAAAAAACTTGCAAAAATTAAAAAAAAGGTCAATTTAATTTGTACAGGGGTCCACATTAAAGTTAATCTGATATATTTTAACAATACATTGCAAGATATTCGCCTGAGGTTAGAGGACTCATAAAACGTATAGTATTGTGGTATTATGTTAAATTCTTCCTTACGGAATAAGGGCCAAGAGGTCAACAAACCCAATTGGGTATGTTACCTATTACCTATTTTGTCCCCTAACCTGGTAACTATCATTGCAATGGTACAAACTATCCTTATTTGACACTCATTAAGCTAGAAAACAACAACTTCTCATCATTTTCAGACAAATTGGGAGCAACTTCCGATTGTGAGGTGACCCCCTGTACAAATAGACATTGACCTTTTTTAAGCATTTTAGCCCATTTTAACCCTTAAACTCCAAAACCATTGGTCTAGTTGGTCCCAACTATCATTTTTGTAATGCTTATGACTAGACGTACAATAATGGCAACATGTCACTATGAGCATTTTAAAGTTTGACCCCATGTGCAACTTACATTGGCCCCTATTGAAAAAGTCACACCACAATTTGAGAATACTACCTATCTAGCGTTACTATAGAGGGTTTCATACTAACTACCAAGGTTGTCAAACCTTTTCTGTAGTGAGTGGTAAACGAGATGTTTGACCTTTGTCCTAGCTCCTCCACTACATCTACGATTTTTCGCCATATGGAGGTTTAGATACCCAAGGGCCCTTTGTATTGCACTGATGTGGAATTCGTTTGTTTATGGATTTCAAAATCAAGTCCACAGATCGCGTAGTGCATTTAAACTTGTGGGTGAACATCCCCTGTCAGCGAAATTTATAACGTGAGTTTCAAGTGCAACATTGAATACCGTCTACATGTCGAAAACTAAGTTTATCTACAATCTTGGGGAAAAATTGAATGAAACACGTTGAACGATTTTCGGAAAACTGTTCCCACCGGAACCAATTTTGAATGGGGGTAATCGTCATAGCAGTCTGCCAATTCTAATTCTTCTCCCAACACTGATTGATGGTGAAGGGCAGCGCGGATCCGCGGGGGGGCGCGCGCTACAAACCGGTATTTCTGCAAAATCTTGCAAAATCAGCCCATTTTGGAAGCTTTTTGCAAGGTTCAGCCTTTCAGATCCCCGGTAAATTTTGACGTTTCAAATCCTGGCTCCGCCCCGATGGGAAGGGTAAGTTTGAAGGAAGGTGGACTTTCAATTGAGTGATAACAGTAGCTTGTAGGCTTTCAACTCTGGCCCGGGTGACATGTAGGAAATTGCAGTGCGTGTTTTCCACTAATTTTTCAAGAGTTTGCTTTGGTAATCTGCTAGAGCACAATGAAAATCGAGCACCTTCCATTGGAGCGGTAGAAATTTTTTTATTTGTATCACTAAATCGGGTCTTGAAAAGCAACGGGGCCATGGAACAAAATGTGAAGCGCGCAAAAAATGGGGTCCTTAATGGCCCTTGCGTTCTATAAAATATGGGCTACTAGTAATTATGTGAATGTCAATGTTAATCAAGCTGGGAGACGGATCTTTTCGACAAAGTGCATCGTTTTTTATGTTGATTTTCCATTACATGGTCGGTCGCAGTTTCTCCGTACGATGTCGGATTTATCCGTTAAAGAAACACTAAAATGGGGTTAAAATTTGACCACTTTTGTGGTAAAATTAACCCTTTTTGGTCATAATTGTGACCACATTTTTTTAGTCGGGTGGCTAGTTTTTTTGAACTGTGTTTTTGATAAGCGGAATCTAACAAATGTATAGTTCGTTATAACCCGACCTCAAATGAATGGGTCAAAAGTCAACACACTGTTAGCGATGTCATTAAATTTTAATATTATCCGATTATAACTACTTCTCTAGTTAAATTCTCTATTGTTTCCAGCGTCAGCGTGGGCATTATATTTCACGAATGCACTGGGCTCTGTCAGATAATGCACGGGTCATCAGATAATGCACGGGTCATCAGATAATGCACCGGGTCACCACAAGTCACAACTCCTTTTAGCATCCTAGAAATACCTTCAATCATTTGATATCGACTTCCTGCTCCATATCAAGTAACATGTCTTCATCGTATATATAACCCTCCACGACCTTAGTATCTAACAATCTATGGTGTCATCTAATTCAATTATTGTTTGAAAAAAAATATTGGTTTCTCGTTTATAGTATTAGGTGAATTCACGTGTGCAGACCATTCAAATATTGATTTGGACTGTTTTCTTTCCGAAACCCGTATATCTTAATTAACGACGGTTGACATAACATATGATCTTAAACTATAAAATTCTTATGTTATATTTGTTCAATTAAAAGCCTTTCAAAAGTTTAGCTGGCTATACTGAACTTCCCTACCTGTGTGCCGTGACGTCAGCGCGAGACTTGATGGGTCGCACCAGTAAACCGCACGCGCTGGCTAAAGCGACGGCGTTTTACACTCGCGCACAAGATGGCATACCTTGACGCCGTGGTACAGCGTCGTCATGTTATGACATCACTGCATGGAGAATTGGACTATATCATGTTGCTATCTAATAGGCGCCATGCAGAATTAGTGTACGTCAGAACCCAAATCAAATTCACAAATAAATTGTTTTCAATGGGCAGAAACCAGTCATGTTTTGTCACTACATGTCTGCGTTGGTCTTGCCATCTAATACAATGGGCATTGGAATTGGTAGAAGAAAATTCAATCATTTTATCTTCAATCGTGCACTGATGGGTTTTTTTTGGAAAAAGTCGGGATGTCGAAAGTCTATCTTTCTTTCATTTTCATTGACGCGTTTCACATCATCAACTTAATGGGTTTGTTTTGAAACTGCCAGGGGGGTGCTATAAAGAATTAGCCGCTCTAAGCGTCTAGAGAGTCTGATTTTTCTCGCACTTCCAGATCATTTTCAAACAAACTAATCACATGAATTGCTCAAGGTCTTTTGGCACTAGTTATAGAGTATAACTTTGGACATGATGGAGTAATAGAAGTTTTTTAATTTATTTTAAAACTACCTCAAATGGTAAGATTAAATTACGTTAATTATTTAATGTTCTGTAATGATTTGATGCTATTAGTTTTCTCCAAGTATATGACGGATAAGGACCAGCACACGCCCACGCCTCAGTACACTCGACAGGATAATTGCACCTGACCGTATGGGTCAGTGCAGGAGGCAGCACGTCTGAGCCTCCTGCTCTCGTGCTGCCTGCACTGACCCATACGGTCGCGTTCGATTATCCTGTCGAATGCATTGGGCTAGGTCCTTATCCTTATCTTAAACATGCAATGTCTATGTGATTCCTTCATGACAAATAAATTTGCAATTTTTAATATTACAAGTGATAGTAATGATCTTGAAATGCAATTGGCAGCTATTCATTGCGGCAGTCTAAATTTTGATCCCGTGTTAACCTTTTCGCTCCTCAACAAAATGCGGAAACATTGGAAGTGAAAGCCTTGTAAAATAATGTGCAACATCACTGGCACAAAAAACACTTTCAAATCTATGTTCCCGCTGCAGAGTTTGGTCATGGAATCTATAAGAAATGGTCCTCTAATTTTCTTAACGTTAATATATTTTTTTAAAAAATAAGTTATTGTCCTACAACGCTTTGATGGGAAAAATCTTTCTAAAATTTAGTTCTTCTTAGGGGCAAACTAATGCTTTTCTCCGGGCCTTTTTATCGATCAGAGATCATTCCCAATCAAAAAACCCAAATCCGAGAACGTCACTCGGGACATGGTAATTAACTTAGAGACACAAGGACGTTCGACTTTGGCGAGTAAATTGAAAGCAATGCTTTTAAACAACTCATCTACACACAAGAACGATATTACCACGAAAGCAACCGAAACTCAAATAAAATACTAGTGAAGACGTGTCACATAGTTTTGACTTCTCCATGCATTCATAGCATGTTTTATGGTCGTCGATGAATGACAATAATGTCCATTCATGGCATGTAGGTTGCGTGGGAATATCAGTGTCAAGTTCAAGGTCACTGCTGGTGAATCTTCACGCCGGCTTGTTTACACCTACGCAAAAATCCATGACTTGAATCAATCATGTCTCTTTCTCGCAAACTTTTAATATGTTTGTTGGAAGTAGTTCGCCTTCCGGCGTTAAACTTTGAATGCAATTTTTGGGAAAATCTCACTTTGATAAATATTGGAAGCGAAAAACACACTGTTGCTCATAAAGTTGGAATAAAATATTTTAATTTAAACACGACTTTTTATGGATGATTCTTACAGTGTGAGTTATTTATGAATCTAGGGTGTGATTTATGATTCGCCACACTCTTGATTGATCAATCTCTTTCCGACAATATCACCATGGGCTTGTCCACAAGCTTGACAAGTAACCCTTTTCGAACTGTGCCCTTAGCCGGAAAGGAAAATGGGTAGTATTTGAATCAGGCAGATGTAAGGATTTGATAAATTTTTCACATTAGTCAGTTTTACAGATACCACATTTTGGAGTGTTTCATGCATCGACTTTTTGAAAATGTCAATCCGTCACAATAATATCGAGTATGCCCACCCCCTGGCAAGAATCAGTGCGTCAAGACGTCGCGGCCTACTGTCCCCCGATTGTGTATGATGTCAATGGGCAGAGCACCCCACTCACATCGGTCAGAGGCTGTTCTAACCCTGTAGAATTTGATGAAAGATTGTCCCTGTCATTGATGGTCTCGGCCTAAGGCACCACAGAACATCTCGATACTGGTTCATATCAGGGGAGCAAGCAAGTCATGGTATCAGCTCCACCCCCTCTGCCTCAAGAAATTGTCTCCTTGTGACTACCGCGCCTGTGCGGCGTGGCGTTGCGTCTTGCACCGAAAAATTGTTCATTACCTTTCTTCATGTGGCAGGCAGTGGGTTTTCCAGAATGTCCAGGGACACGACGGCGTTCATGTGTTTCCAATTTGGCACCACCAGTGACGTTTGTTCTCCTCCATAATGAATACCGGCCCATCACTGAGTCGCTACCCCCTTAGGTCGATACCGATACAGTCATCTCGAGGTTCTCACCACGTAATCGACGATCCCTTTGTCTTCCGTCTTCTTGATGGTTCAAGAATGTAGCGGCTCTCGTTCATCAACAGTGGATCTAATTTTTACACTAACCAAAATATAAAATCATCAAAATACTGAAAACTGGAAATGGATGTTCATAAGCGATCGAAATGGCTTCTCCGTATTAATATATCATTTAAGTCAGGTGAGGTTTCTTGTAGAGAAATGAATTCGAACCCGATTATGTGTTCAATGTATATGCTACTATGCACATTTTAATATCTAATTATCACGTACTGAGAGAACAGCAAAGGTTAACCCCTAGATTCAGGTCATTGGCCCCTATCCTGGTCACCATGACATCAAGTCACGATCTCCAGCCATCTACAGAAGAGATGGAATTTCAGTAAAGCCAACTGGTCCAAGTTCAAACACTCACCAGCGAACTGTCATCCACGCTGCCAGAACGCGGCTTCATCTAACATCAACGGATGCTATTCCTGACTTCGGTCCATGCCCACCAAGCAGCTAAATGTTCCATTCCAAGAGGCAAAGGAATCCCTACCCCCCTGCTGGGACAAGGAAAGCGACGAGTTATACAAAGCTTAGTGTAATACAACTGCGATACTGATATAACGTAGCAAAGGGTAACCACTACTGGCTCTGCTTGGTCCAAAAGAGCGCACCAGAGGGGGTAGGAATAGCCATTATCAACTTTACCCTCACTCAAGCCGGAAGGCCGGAACACCATCAACAAGCTCACCGGGCGTAGCTGTCCCAGCTAACAGTTCCTGTCTCTGCAAACTCCTCGCTTCAGTACTTGTCAAACAATGGAAAGTTGCAAGACCACCTCACAGGCTAAAGCCCACTCTCCGGGCTGTTAATGCGATATTAAACAGCTTCTACAACCTCTCCAACGTCAAGCCCCCATGTCCCAACCATTCCCCTACGATGAGATCACCGAAGCATTTAAAGTTCTCAAGAATTGGGGAACGCTCCTGGCCATGAACACATCCATACAGAATTCTTGAAGAATATGTGCACCCGAACCTGTTCGATGGCTCCAACTCCTTCTTTCTACTTTGCATGGGAAACATTAACTATTCCCTCCAGATGTTAGACTTCAAAGGTCATTGCACTCCTGAAGCCCAAGAAACCAGAAAATGACCCAAGATTACAGACCGCGCATCTCGCTACTAATCTCACATCTATAAGCTGCTTGAGCGACTGATCCTCGGCAGGATCAATGATACTGTCGATGCAAATTTGCCCCGCACCCCAGCTGGATTTCAGAGGTAAATCAACAACGATCATATAGCAAGACTAGTTAATTACATCGAGACAGCCTTCCAAGAGAACAGAAGTGTTGGATCATCTTCATTGACCTAACTGCTTCGTACGATACAGTCTGGCGCCGAGGCCTCTACCTCAAGCTACTCAAAATCTTCCCTGATGTCAAGCTGTCAATTTCATTATGCTGCTCATCCAAGACACATCTTTCGTCCTGGAGACATCAAATGGGCAACGCAGTAGTAATCGGAAACTTCGGAATGTGTCCCACAAGATTCTGCCCTGTCACCATTCTCTCAACTCTAACGTCTCAAATGCCAAAGGGAGAATGTTCGCAGTACTTCTTCGCAGACGATACGGCACTGGAATAGCTGCTGACTCCTTTGGGTCCTTGGAACAGTGCTGCAGAAAGATCTAATCACTAAGCCAATTCTTCCCACCGATGGCACTTGAAAATCAGCAACCCAGACCGTCAGCTCTGTTTTCCACTGGCAATCGATGCGCAAAAAGAGAACTAACATCACTCTAGATGGAGAAAAACTGTCCCCTGACCCAACACCGAAGTGCCTTGGGTCACAATGGACCGCATCCTTACTTTCAATCAACACCCCAAAGGGTCGCTGCCAATACGCAGTCTCGTGTCACCTCCTCAGAGGCTCGCAGGAACTGGATGGGGTGCATCCTTTGACCACACTTACATACATCAACTGTTCCCTTGGCCTACTCCACTGCTGAATACGCGGCACCAGTATGGATCACAGCGTACATTACACAAGATTGATGTCGTTCCTTAATGATCAATGAGACTTGTTAGTTGGTTTCCTTTTGGCCACGCCTGTATACTTACCTCCCATTCTGTCTGGCATAGCTCCTGCAAATCTTAGGATGAACCTTCAAACGATCAAGCTCGCCAAGACATGTGATGACCTTTGTGTGGTTTCCTGGTAAGTCTAATCCCACCCACCAACCCCTTGTGAGGGATCAGAGAATTCACGGAATCACTTTGCTACCCAATCCCATGACACTGCAGTCACGTATCCCTATCGATCATCTTGGATCAATTACAGATGGTTTTGAGCATGGTCATCCTCTACTTTGAACCTAATCAGTTTGTGGACAGCCTATCAAGCAAGCCCAAAGGCTGTGACGCTTGATAGGAACAAAATAATCACACAACACTCAAACGCAGAACTGGCGTTGTCGTACAAAGAACTTCCTTCAAGATCGGAGTAGAACCATCACCAAACTGCGATTGTGGAGACCACAAACCATTACCACATCATAGATAACTGAGTAGGTTTATAGTCCCCAAGAGGAATTCAGGCCCGACGGCCACCGAGGAAAGTGCGCCAACAGTATATCAACCTGATGATAACTATCAGCTGGTTAAAGACGGATCTTCCACGGGATTTTGGACTTGCACGAACGAACGAAGCACTTCCTATAAGTGTTACGACTGGAAAAGGCCAACTTGCACCTTTGTCTGATTAATTATTCAAATATGACTCTTGAATTGGGCACTATTTTTGCATCACGTGATGCTTCACTTAGCATGCTGAACTGCGGCTACTTCGTACGAGTCCATCAACTTTCTGCCGAATTGCTATGTTTGCGTATTTAGGCACTTTTTTGTCCATGGAAAAGGCATGACTCATTCGACTTTAAATCGTGCGTTTGGGCCCGCTACCCGTGGGCACATGTTTTGTGTCCCTGCGCCGATACTTAATTTCAATTACCTCAAGATACTTAATCTCAATTGCCTCGTTTACCCAGGCGAAAATCGGGCAGCGTTAGAAGTATATACAATCCAAGAAGTACTGATAGGCATATATGTGCGCTTGAAAGACATGTTTTTGAGCATCCACCTCATGAAGCGAACTGATTGTGACGATTTCCTGATGGCGGCCGATAATATTGGCAACAGAGCTTTGGAGACTATAGAAAAACCTGGTATTATTTTATTATTAGCTTTGTTTACTATATTTTCCCCTACTGTTTCCATCACTGTTCGGACTTTCGTTGAAGTGCCAAAGATCATTGGATTTCGACCCTCATTTCAAATAGGTAACAAAGGTTACAAAATGTAATCATAATTGGATGACCTAATTGAGAACTTGTCTTGTGCAAATATTCAGTAGCCCCTCTGTTTGCTTTTACATAATGAGAGCTAGTCCAGTCAGCAGTGAAATCAAGAGTATACACAATAAAATACAATATGATATCACAATCAACCCTATGGTGAACCCATGACATTCTGTAGTTTCAAATTTTTAGATCTATACAATACAATTACGCTATAGGAAAATATGGTCCGATTTTTCACGGTTTCTCCCTCGCATGGAAACATATTATCAAAAGCACCTGATTACAAGTTTTGAGTTAAATCGGTCCAGCCGTTCGGATAGTAGAAGCAAAAATGTATACTACAAGTGGTCCCAAGCACATTTGGAGACGCTTTTGTTCCAGATATCATATAATTGAAAGGAACATTTTTGGGCCTCAAATTTTCACTGGGCGGTAGGGAGAAAAGTAGATGAACTTTACTTATGATCCACAATCTCATTTGGTGGCGTAAAGTGGGGGGGCGAGGTTGTCGATCGTTTCTGTTTCTATTGTACAAGTGTAAAACAGAACAGGTCTTCTGCAAACATCAACCCCTGTTGCTCTTTTAATACCATCACAAATGAGAGCTTGTCCAGACAGAAGGGGACGTTAGTATAATACACAATAAAATACAATGTGTTATCACAGGCAACCGAGCTCAATCGTATGGTGAATCATGACAATGATGACATTCTCTAGTTTCAAATTTTTAGATCCATGCAATACAATTACATTATGAAAACATTTTAAAGATTCTTCCCCTTTTAGTGGAAGAAGAAACTGAAACTGAGTAATGTATCTCTAACGATAGGGAAAGAGCGCATTTTTTTTACCCACCTTTGATGGAAGAAACCTGCAAATTCTGTATAGCACACAATGCACTACTAAGTTGTTTTGTAACTGTAGGTTAATTGAGGTCTGATTGTATGTACACTTATGTCTGGTATTGTTCTGCTTGTTTTTCAGGTACCTGTGTCATGGAAATAGTGAATATCCAATGGGTGATCAAATAAAATAAATTGCAATTTATGGAGTATGTCTGCTGTTTTTAAGAAGGATATGCTATAAAATAAGAAATCCAATTTGGGAGAAGGTCGCTTCGAGAATCGTAATAGATAATACATTTATCAATGCTGAACGACCTATAGTGTATCATAATTCGAGGGTTGAAATAAGAAATACGCAAAACCCAGCACCCCTGAAACAAGAAATACTTAATAGAATTTCTGTCATTTCTTTGTACTAAATTGATATACAGTTTGTTGTTACAGTCCAGTAACAGCTTTATGAGAGTAAAATTTGGAGGCAATGAATTATAGATTTGCTTAGTAGAAAATCTTAAACATCACATTTTCAAAAGCGTATTACAGCAGAATTAAAGCAATCTTTAATATTTCTTTTATGATGAGTTATGTCCCTCTGATTTTCAACCCTCGATTTGATATGCTCTAACATTTTCCAATTCTATTTTTATGCTGGGTTTTCTTGTTAAGTTAGTTAATGGCTTGTACTCCCTTTTTGTGTTTACTATTTTACTTACCTGCCTTCCGTACAGTATTCCTGATTGGCTAAGGAATCATATCATTTAATAACCAGTTGAAATGCAGGTCAGCTATTTAAGCTTACTCCTCTTAGCTCTTCCACCATTCTCACAAGGTTACTGATTGGCTCAAAAAATCAAATAGGACATTAAGGCTTTTCACACTGACGGTGATCGATCGACTTTTGCGATCGATCGGGGTTTTTGAAGAATATTGCAGCCGTTTCGAATAATAGACACGCATGCGCAATGACGCCTTGTTACGATGGAAAATCTTTCAAAGGAAGGGTTTAATGAACTGCTGCTTTACGAAATACTTGTTTTGAGGTGTATTGACCGACTCGTGGTTGAGGTGACTTTTTTCAGCTGAGGTATGATGGCATATTTTAAGTGATATGACTTGTTACCATTTTTAAAGTTTGTTCGCACAGAAATGTTAATTTTACGCTCTTGAAATTGAACGGACTGATGAGTAAGGAAATTCAAAATGGCGATAGACTCTTACGTAAGTGCATTAGTGAAACGCACGTGTGCTTGTTATTGAGGAAGACACACCAGCGATACCTGTGTCAGAGTTGGCAAAGTATTTTAATGATTTGGTGGCTTGGTTTGAAGTTTACAGACGGCGATCGATCGTAGAGTGATCGACACGGCTCCTCAGTGTGAAAGCCTTATTGTTGACAATAGGCGGGAGTACTCATGGGTTAAACCAATCCCACAATGCACCATGACTTGCCAATTGCAAACTGCTGAAGTCACGTGATCCATATGCAGAGCATATGAAACAAAAACCAGATCTCGGTTTACTTAGAAAAATGGAATTTTTAATGAATGAAATGGGATTTGTCGTCATATTGTGGTAATAGAATTTCAAATCACGATCGTGGATGCGGATATAGGTGCGTATAATTCGAGTTTGATATTGCATAATGGTTTTGGTTAAACCACCTTTGTGTATGAAAACATTTTTGCGTATATTCATTTTTTCCATCAAGCATTTTACCATGTTTACCAGTCCTTCAGACG
Source organism: Ophioderma brevispina (assembly GCA_023653785.1). Lineage (NCBI taxonomy): Eukaryota > Metazoa > Echinodermata > Ophiuroidea > Amphilepidida > Ophiodermatidae > Ophioderma > Ophioderma brevispina. The sequence goes on from JAMKCH010041948.1 coordinate 111,272, forward strand.
CATAGTAATACCCAGATCCATGCACGGGTGAAGCAAGGGTAATTCCTAAAATTCCGCTGAATATCAAGAACCATAAGCACATCAAAATGTCACTGAAGTAATGAGCATTTTACAGAGAAAAGAAATAGTAATGATTGTGCGCACCCCTTCTCCAAACAAAAATACGATCGATCACTACAGGTCAGTCACTGCCGAGTTAAAGAATTTCACTCATTGGGTTAAATTGACTAATTTCAATCTGAGAGAGAGTGAATTTTTACAGAGAGGAGAGTACATGCACGTTTCAGGCCGTTGGGACCAGAGAAGGAGGTCTATAATAACGGTCGGGTTTACCAAATAATTTAAAACCGAGGAAAACTCATCTATGCAAAATTATTGTTCATTAAACTGAGCGTTTGACATTTCACGCGGGAAGTTCTTTTTGAAATGCCTCTTCCTTTTTAAAAATATCCAGGCCATACGTGTCACTCGTGAATAGAGCAAAGATAATCATTTCCGGCATAGTTTAGTTACATTCAAGATAATACTTCTTAGTAAGCTCACTATCAGGGTTACAAATGCTTAGGAAAATAGTTGATTTGAATTTTGTGGATTAAACAATAGTTGTTGTTCTTTCATTGATTTCTTGTTCATCATAGAAGAACTTGTGTTTGTATTGATAATTTATGCCATAATTATTCTGTATAAAAGAGTTGTTGTTTATTAAATGTCCTTCCAATTTTGCTTTGTTTTATGGATATTGTGAATTGTCATGATCAATCATGTCAACATGTAACTGGGTGAAGTTATCACGAAGTATGAAACTATTTTGTATGACAGAAAAATAGATTTCGGCCGGAAGTAATGGTCCAGGACCTTAAACAGAATCATTCTGTTTTCTAGAGACTGAGATTAGAAAGGAGACATGTCTCAATAGGAAGATCAGCCAATGTCGAGAATAGCTGGCTTATCATATTAATCTAATGACCAGTTATGGTCATGAATCATTATTCCGGGCAAGAATTTTCTAATGCGAAAGTAAAAACCTTAGGCTATTGTTAGGAAGATCGTTAAGGTGTCTGCTTATTTGCTCTTGTTTTTTCCTACAGTAGTATATTTCAAAGAGATTACGAATTCAAACATTAAAATTTGTTCATTAATCGAGTACGTGTAAGGAACAACTGCGGGGCTTCTTCAGCTTTGATGTGAAAATAACCCCTGTGTAATTCGAGAAGACTTAGCCGATAGAATAAACCAAGAAGACCAAGGGTTAAGTAGAACATGTCAATTAACCATTTTCCTATTGAATGTATTGTGAAGTTGGTCTGGTTTCCCCCGAGCCTGGACTCCCTTAAAACTAAAGAGAAAAGCTATATTCATTGAGAATCCCCACACAAACACTGGGTACGCATTTGCGTTCCACGCGGTGGGCAATGATATAGTTGTGGAAAATTATGAAAATAGTGGAATTTAAGCAAACCATCTACCTTTCTGACCACGTTTCCTCTTTGAATATGGCAAATTCGTGGTAAGATGTAAAAATTGTTCGAAAATTTATCAAGGAAAGTTTTAAAAAATATTTTGTGTTTGCTTATGTTTGTTTTTGTATATTTGCCAAGTTTTGTGGGTTGCAATTATGGTCCCAAGAAAAGGTTGTTCAAATTTAAGCTGTGTACAGGTGAGTAAAAAAGAATAGGACCGTGATTGATAATTTTTTTACAAAAAAATAATTGAGCTGAGTTTTAATATTGAGAAACAAGACTGTTCTTCCGCTCAATTAGAAAAAAAAGAACAACCAAAATTCATCATCCTAGCAATTGTTATGGTCTGTTTGCCAAAAAAACCCAATTTACAGCTGTCCACGGATTTTAATGCTTTGAATATGTGAGTACCTGGGAAATGACTGGGTCATTGGAACATGAAAATGAGATTTTTTAACCCGCGAGTTTATTTCAAAAACAGATGGAATGGTTTGCACAAAATCCAATAATGAATTAAAATAAAACAAATCTGAAGGTATTTTCAAAACTAACTTGGCATTTTGGTGGAAAGGTATTAGTTATCATGGCCCCTCCATATCAAGATTGTACAACAAACTTTTATAGTTGAAACTTGACTTGCAGACCCATCTCCCGTTGAGGTTCATAGACAGTTTGCCTTGCAGTTCCAGGAAGCAAACCGTACACCTTGCAAACAGGTTATTATAGCCAATGGGTCAGGAAATTCCATGGACATGGAACCATAGGAATCGACAACACGAAATCAGAAAGACGAAGCACTGCCAGGTCCAAAGGCTTAATTTCTCGGTGCGACAAAGCTCTTAGAAGGAAACCATATTCTCAAGTTTATTTTGTGTTTCATTAAGCTTATGTGGAAGCTAGATAGATGGGTGCTTTTTGTAGAACAGGCGTAACTATGGATAGGAATGATGAATTTTGATGGAGTTTTTTCTAATGAGCGGAAGGACCTGCTTGTTCGAATATGTAAGAATGGGATTGTCACGCTCAATAATTTTTTTGATAAAAAAAATAATCATTCCCGGTCCTATTCTTTTTTACTCACACTGTATATTATGCTGCATGAATCGATAATAAATATATTTGACTTGCAAACTTGTGGTGATGGGCTTATTTCTGTCTTAATGTTTTCGATAAACAAAACCACATGAACGCCAGGGTGTTGTAACGCACTTGATTGTTTTTTTAAATGTGCAAATATGATATAATGTTCTGATGTTTTCTAAAACCAACGAATATAAATAAATAAAAGGTTAACGTATTCCACATGGGATACTGTGAAATCAGACCGAAGTGATAGTCCGATTTATAGTTTGTTCTCATCACGGGTGGGAGAAGTGTTTTGATTTCTGTTCCGGCTAGATATTGGTTTTAAATTGTTCAAAAGCGGTCAAAGCAACCAGAAATACTCCGTAAGAGAGACTGCAATATACCAGCGGACGCAGCAAGAATTAAAAGATCTATGTAATGTGATGCGTCAAGCAACAAAAAAAAAACCAAACAACTTGGGGGTCCTGAGATATGGTCATTTAGAGTTGCTCAGAAGAATGAAATAACAAAAGAAAGTTGATACTAAAATTGGCTAAACTGCACAATGAAGATTGAGCGGAAAAATGAATCAATTAACTTGATAATATCACACAAGTAGTGTGATCAATAATAAAAAACTCCTCGGACATTCTATTTTCACAAACTAAAATTGCGCTTTGCGCGTACGTATTTTGATTAAATTAGGTTAGGGTAGTGTGTTAGATCTTTTATATTCACACACTATACAGTCAATTTTAAGCGAAGACGAGCGAAGCCCTTATACTTATAGAAGCGGGCTTTCTGACTTGCCGAAATGAATTTAAGACTTTTCTATACTATTAGTCCTTGCATATTATCTAACAAAGTGCACGTTGCGTATGATTATTGGAAATCTACACCAACATTTCTGATGCTTCCCTAATCGTGAACTCGGAGCATATTTCATATGACACGGCGCGATTGACACCAAGACCCTTAGCTTTCATTCTTGCTGTGTTTGGCTAAGATGACGAATCTTCGAGTGCAATCTCATTCAATGGTACAGTACTGATTTTGATGTGTCCTTTCTTGTACACTATATTGATATGTCCAAAACATTCTTGAGTTGGTGAGCGTTTGAATTATTATGCCTAGAATATACTCGGGAAATTGCATTCGTATTGGCCTGTCTTCAAAACATAACTTCCATTGACTGATTTGATTCAATTACTTGGTTAACGACTTCGTCCCGCGATTTACTTAAAACAAATTGAGATTTGTATTCCCGAAACGTTTCCCGAAATATTGATAAATACCCACAGATTCGTCTTAGTGCAAGTTAATTGACGGAAGTTCTGTAATTTATGTCCGCCTTAAGCCCCTTTCAGGAAACCTATTGCACCATGAACAAAAAGAAAGTGGGCAATGATCAATACCCCTTTATGTGACGATTTTCATTTTCAAAAGAGAGAGTGGAAAATAAGGAGACTAACGGAAATATAAAGAAATGAATGCGAAAAAAATACGAAGAAATTGAAAAACAAACTGACAAACTTGTGTTCGCAATAAGCTTTTGAGACATGAAGTTACAGACACAGTTTTACGTCTTCACACGTGGTGTTCACATATGTCGCGTCTCTAAGCCGGACACTCATACAAAAGCCAAGATTTCATGCAAAACATTTCAGTTCTTAAGACGCACCTTTAGTAAGTTCAGCTGTGAGATATACTATACTCGATTCATCTGATATGTGAACCCGTACCATTCTTGCGGAGGTGAAAAATTCAATGAGGCCCAGGGAACTTCTGTTAATCATGTTAGTGTGAGCAATGGTTTAAGACCTGAAAATACACTATAGTGCGTTTCCATACATGATGAAATTGTTTCAGTGCAGGTGGTGAGTTAAATGACTGTAGTGGTCCTCCAGATAATCCGTGTGCACGTGCATTGAATTCTTTTCATTTTCCCGGTAAGGCTAGTTGAACCCCTGTCCGACTTAATTGAATAGGTCCAAAACTCCAGGGGGACGAACGTATCAACGCGAATCGACTATAGATGGAAGACACCGTGTCTCTGTGTGTTCGTGGTCTTAGGTGGTGCTTTCATTGTTTGTATTTTCTTTGATTTCCATTGTTAAAGACTGGTTTATTGCCTATAATTGTATTAATAAGGTTCAAAGACACCAGTTTTACAGGGAAGGAAACAAAGCGAAAAAAAGAAAAAAGGCGAAAGGAATCAGAGAAGAATACAAGCAAGCAGATTCCAAAAATAAAAGCAACTAAAAGTTACTCGAAATGATTTCAAAAGAAAATATGAAAAAGATAAAGAAGGAAATATTAGAGAAAAGAAAGATTCAGAAAGAGCGGGAGGAAAAGAAAGAATTAGAGAAGCTTATGCGACAGACGGGCAACAATCGAGTTCTTTAATTGATATTTAATACTTAACAGTATCCGTAATATCATGGATTTTGATTTTATCTATCATACATTTGCAGACAATCGTTTCGAAGCAAAATGAGCTCATTATATTGGCCTGGGAGAAGGGGTTGAATAAGGTCGGGGAATTCTTGCGGTTTCTCAGCATGGAGTTGACTCAATATAGATGCACTCGAACCGACCCCTAACACAGCTGATAAACCAAGAATAATCTACCAGTAAAAATGTTATAGGGTGGTTGGATTGATCTGCAGGGTGATTCTCTCTCTCATAAGCAAAAATAAGAATTTCACCGATATATTTGCTTACAACATTTTATCTAGCGTTCTGTACTTATTTTCGTTTAAGAATTACTTATGATTGGCATCACAAGTTTAAAGCCGAAAGGTTGCGAAGTTAATCGCGCTTAGCAGTATACAAATACTACATGGTTAGAGGGGAATAGGGTACCCTATTTTCCCGAGGTACTGGCTACGGGCCTATCACCCTTCGGTAGTGTGCCCTATTTCCCAAATTATACAAACCATGTAGTATTTGTTTTATTACACCTCATTGTGACTCTAGGGATGATGCTGTAGGGAAATAGTCTAATCTATTTCCCTAGGGAAATAGCATGCGTAATAGGAATCAGCCAATGGAATAGCATTATTTTGTTCAAGAATATTCATGGGGTGTAAAAAAATAATTACTTTTAGGAGTTCCATTTCTCTCTCTCAATTAAGCCCTGCGAGTTTAAACGTCACTGGTATGTCACAGTAACCGAAGTTTTTAAGTTTTGGTTTCGCTAAACGGCTTGATCTCCTTCCTCGCAAACACACCGTCTTACGACAGTATAACGACGTTTGTGATCGGCTGAAAGTTCCCCTATTAAATGTAAAATTGTGACCAATTATGTTTGAGTAAGAATCCTTCGTAATTTTTTATCAGAACGGCCGCTGTTAAAAGAAAGCTTCTGTGGCACCTTTAACGCTATTAAAATGTAATTTTAAAAAATAAGTACCAATAAATGCTTTTATCAAACTGCTTCACCACATGTGTGGGCCTGACGCTTCGCCAGCATAATCTTCATCAAAGTTTGCCTTTGTTGAAGATCCTGCTAGAATCGAAACGTCAGGCCCACACACTAGTGTCCAAAATAATTTTGTTATTAATGCATGATCGATAGCTTACCCTTCTTCACATTTGAAACCGGGGCAAACGCCTCCACGGCAGATACCCCATGTGCCAATCCAAAACACCCTCCATCACATTTTAAATCACTGTCAGATCGACAGATACTTGTGGAGACATGTAGCATTCTTTCATGTCTGAATTTCAGAAGAGCGAGGCCTGTGGGTAAGTTTAAGATTGCTACTAATGGGGGAAACGATTCCACTAAATATATTATAGCTATATTCTTCCCAAAAACTAATTTAAAACATGGTTTTTATATGGCTTGACGACAGAGAAATTTGTCTCATGTAATTGACTCTACCATTCAAGCGCAATATTAAGGGATCGAACACAGCAGTTAAAAGTAAAAAAAAAATGATTGTTATTCATTTTTCGTTTGTGGTATTGATACTATAGGTGGAATGTTCCTTAGTCGCTGTGGAAATAGATTCACATGGCTTGATCACCAAAGAAAACACATGCCGGATTAATATTTAAAACTCCTTTGCGACCAAGATTTGTACGACGTGACACTCTTGCCAGACAATTTGTTTGCGAAGCATGGGCCTAAACCGTATGGTTTGCATTTTTTTTTATTTTTTAGGCCCCGAAAAAATACTGTGAAGCATATTAAGTTAGGCTGGGTGATCACTGGCGATAAGCTAGGCACCGTACATGGTAATATCCTATGACATGTATAACCATGATAATATCCTATGACATGTATAACCATGATACAGTTGATTATTGTATGTGTTCTTCGTCAACCCTGCGAACATCTTTTATGATATAGCACTATTTCTTAAATATGGCAGAGACGACGCATGTTTATGATTTGTGATTTGATTCACTATTGATTTCATGTCACAGTACTTTGTATAAAACAGCCAACTGTGTCACCGTAACACTGCACGCAAGTCAATATAGAATTGACCATAGCGTTTCAAAAACAGTGCTGTGAAACTGGAATTTATGAGCAAATTGTTTTCTTTGCTTTCTACATGTATGTCACACAATATTATTAAGGATCATGTTGAACATGACACATTTTTGCGGCATAGATGTTCAAAGATACAAAGCCTTGCCTACAGCGTTACCGGAGGGATGTTAAAGGTTCCGACACTGTTGCAAATATACGTTTTTGGTGCCCTTAAAGAATGTTAGCACATAGTTTATTCAGGGTTTTGTGGCATACCAGAACACAGCTGTTATAGATGGTTTTCTTTGCTACCAATTCAGCCTGAATATTAAATTTTGAATCGCATACATGATTATAAGATGCTGTCTAATCAAGAGTATTTTTTTCATAATTATGAATATTACTTTCAAAGAAGAAAACTTTCTGACTCTTGACTTACCCTACCCTATACAATTAAGGTGATGCAATTTGCAAAGACGGTACTTGTATCATGCAGTTGCTATACGATTATATGTCATATAAACCCTCCGAGGGGCGGGAGGTTCGTTCAGGTTTCCAACCTCTATCGCAAGTGAAACAAAAGATGGATAGAACATGTAATGGAGAAAACAGTCGTCATTGTTAACGGTTTACTATCCGAATATAGGCCATACTAACCTAACATTTGAAAGACTGTCGTAACATTAAAAAAAAAATCATTTGAATTTCATCCGATGTTCTAATGTTCGAGGTCTTAACCTCAAGAAGATCATTACAATATGCAATAACGGAATTTTTAATTGAGCAAAAGCCATGACCAAATTAACCAACACACTAACCAACTCAATTAAACACAACCAAACACAGCCTAACCATGCTAACCCAACTCAACTCAACCCAACCTAACCCAATCCAAACCATCCCAAACTAACCCAACTCCTAACCCAAAACTAACTAACAACCCAGCCATATTACACACAAAGTTGGGACTTGAGCACGTTTGGTTGTTTAAGTCCAAGTCAAGCTTCAAAACTACTGACCTAAGTCTATAGGCTGGCTTGTTCTTACTTGGATGCATTTTTCATGTCGATTTGTGATCAGGAACACGCAGTATTTTTTTTGGGAAAATGTCTGAGCGACTAATACCCGTCCGCAGGCTCAAAGGTTAAAGAAGTTAAAGGTGCTTGTTCTGATTTTATGTGTATTGCGTTCTCTATATTTGATATGAGAGCCTGGCACTTGCGTACACTCCCCGTGGGAATATCGTGGGAAAAAAAACTTGAGGTATTTTTGTTAGCTGATGATTAACTATTTGCATATGGCAAGGTCCTATCATTACTGTGATACTATTCATGATTAAACATTTAAACGGTTGGGTTTTTTGTCTCTATCTTGTGAATGAAGATGGATTTGAAGGCTAAAATTTCATGACGACAATGAGAAAAATACAGCCTTTCATCTGATATCAAATTAGGAAGGGTCCCAAAGACAATCTGAACACGCACCTTTAACTCAGCTATGAAGAAGTGTACAAGTTTCTGTACGAAACCATATATATTTTTTCAATCATTCAAATTGTTCATGAAGGAAAAGAAAGATAAAAAACAACATTAATGTGTTGATTGTTCCAAAGTACGAAAAACTATAATTTTAGTGCACCCCTAAAGGCACATGCTGACGCTCGTCTACCGTAGACGTGTGATCGACAACCTCATTCCTCGCTTCGTCATCTGTACTACTACGTTACCTCACGCGAATATTAACTGGTCGTGCATATTTGAAAATGGAATTTAATAAAAACCCTTGAAGTTGCTTCTCCAATAGCGTTATTAGGTCAATTTGATTTTGTCTGCATGAATTGAAACACCCCGTTATGCACCCATGCACTATTGGCATATTGGAAGCTAATAAATACAGGGTTACTAGGTCAAGCATGTGTTTACCAACTGACTTTACAAGTTATTCTAAGCTGCAAAATTGAATGTATAATGTTGTTTTTCGTAACGTTGGCTTATTTTCAACCATTCGATCGGTCTGTTGGTTGGTAACCACTTTTTTGAAAAAAAAAATAGTATATTTCTGGCGCATAACTTACGCTCAATTATGTATTTTGTTTGTATTTTATTTTGTTACCGGCACTCGAGGACATTCTCTTTATATTGAGATCTGCAAATAAAAGGTACAGAAATACAAGAAATAGCAGTGTCCATATTGCATAGATTCGGTGAGGCGTGGGCTGTTAAAAGGTAGTTCAATGAACCTCTTTGTAAGTGAACATAAATGGGTCGCGAGATTTTCTGTTGAGTGTTGTGGTGCTGATGTTCTTAGGGGCGACCCTGATGTAGCAAAATGATCAAACTGCTACAGCTATTTAATGTAAATAATAAGCATTAACAAAAAGGCTCCCAAAATAAATACTCCAAAATAACATCAACAAGCATACGCACGTACTCGAAAACACACGCACACACTTAAATACACATACACACGTACACCCCATTCCGCTCATTTAGGATGGAATATTAGTTAACTTTAATAACAACATAGTTAACAGCCATCAACACTATAAACGAAGAAGTCATTAACACTAATAATAAAAATAACAGTAATAATACTGGTACTAATCAGTATTTTGTATTAGTATTTTTCGAAATATTACGGGGGAACATACCTTACCGAACAAACTTTGACATGAACATCAAGCGTACCACTTTTAAATATTACCAGGCGTACCAGACATGACATGGGCCTCATATTTTGGGTGTGATTATTGTCACCATTCGGCACCTGCCACAAACGAAATGCCATGGTATGGAATGCCCTCCAGTTGCGCCGGCTAATTGAACTCAAGCTAAGGCTATACCCACACAACCTTTACTATTAGGATCAAATTCTTTGTCTCTCTTGGCCACCGAAGACATTTAAGCATAAGGCCCGAAGGATTTTGGTAGACGAAACGAGGATACCAAACATCGCAACACGGGCAAAATTCAGAGAAAAATATAACTTTTGCAAATATGAAGGTCTGCCGGGGACCCGTTGTTGCGTGCAGCCCCAGGAGAGGGGTATAAAGTTACTATGGGGTCAAATATTTGAAAGCTCTAAATATCACTGAAAGATAGCTCAAATATTCCTTAGGTAACGAGGAGTAAAAGTCAATTGGGTCACACGCGTGTGGTGATTCCTTTCAAGATATTTGGGAAAAATAGGACTAAAAGGTCATTTGTTTATCAAGAAAGGTCACCCGTTGCAATGACCCAGAGATTGTTTGTAAAAATATTTTTTTAAGGTTTAATGATACTGAATCCACATATGAAATGCTTTTGCCACTTTAGGGCATCTCTTGTTGGGTTTTTATATGAAGGGTGACAAAATTCCCTTAGGACTCTATGGGGGAACGGGGACATTTACCCCTGCCCTATGAAAGTGAACAATCCTATTGCAAATCAAAGCATATTTTGACATCAGTACAGTAAATATGTGTTTTTAATATTTTTTACAAAGAAATCTTGTCTTACAAGTGGGACCTTTCTTGAATAACAAAAATGACCTTTGCCTATTGTACCAAATCTTGGAAAGGAAGCACACACAAATGTGACCCAATTGACGTTTTCACTACTAGTAACCTAAGGAATATTTTAGCTATATTTCAGCTGATTTAAGCAGTTCAAATTTTGCCCCAGAGTAACTTACCCCTCTCCTGGGGCTACAAACAACAAACGGGTATCCGGCAGACTTTCATATTTTCAAAAGTTCTATTTTCTCTGACATTTTGCCCGTATCAGCTATTGGTTATCTATTAGTCTAACAAAACCTTCTGGCTGACGGTTTTAATACTTTCACCAGAGGTGTTCAAATAATATTGGGTGATGAAGTTACTTTGTGTTGTTGTTTAGGACCGATAATGCAAACGTTGTTTTGACACACGAATTTTTATATTTTCCTACATATTCCACCACTGGCGTGGATTTAAAACAATTAAACTCAAGCTCAGGGTTGGATAAAGTTTTGTTTTTGTTTTTGTTTTTGTCATGAATAAAAGTTGGAAGTAAGCATCTCATTTAAACTCGTAGGATATCGGGCATTGTGGATTTTTTACCTCTCCTCCATCCTAAATGGGCTAAGGTGTATGAACAAAGAAAGGAGAAAAAAATAAGATACTTCAGTACTGGAAAGTATATAATAATACAACACGACAAAAAACGGACAGGACAAATAAGCTTTACTAAGTCTTGACATTAATGCAATGCCAGTCAATTCAAATTTTATAGAATATTATATTAGTTTGATTAACGAATACGTACAATTTGAATTAGATTTATAAGTATTTATGTAATGCATAAATACATAATGTATATTCAATAAGAATCAACTAGGTTCTTATAAAATCAATTAATCATTTATCACAGACCCAAAAATTTCAATTTATTTTCACCATACAAAATATGAGATACATGAAAATAACAATACAATGGTGGGGAGACCAAACAAAGAGCAAAAGCTCGAAACATAAGGTCACCCAGTAAATGTTGCAAATATAAATACCTAACTTTATCTAAATTCTAATTAAGTGCAAGACAAATTACAAACACGGAACGGAACAAAGAAAGTGCAATACAAGACCAAACAAAACATGTGCAAGGAAACACTAATGTTGGCAATGATGATGGCAATAAATGATAAATACTTAATTGAATAATGTAAATAGAGAATAAGTTACCGGTAAGGTGATAAGAGATAAGTCTTATAATTTTTCTTGAAAATGTAAGCAGACTTTGCGTTTCTAAACTCGGGATTGATGTTATTCCAATGTAGAGGTCCTTGTCTTCTGATTGAATTTCTTGCTAAATCATACATAAAGTTATATGGACGGTAATGTAAGGAAATGCGAGTGGGGTAACTATGAATGTCTCTATTTGTATTAAAGTAATTTGTAAAATTGTTAGGGAGATTATTACAAGTATAGTTATACACAAATAAACCAAGAATCGTTTTATGAATATCATAAATAGTTAAGGTTTTAAACTTCTTAAATAGAGGTCTATTTATCACAGACCCAAAAATGAGGAGATAAGTGTAATGAAGTGCATCACATGACATCTCTCTTATTATCTTAAAGTCGTAGATGATAGTACATGTATCTTTGAAGAAAATCTTCAAGAAAGACAAAATCCACACCAATATTTTGGTCAAGAAAGAAGAAAAAGTTTGAGTTATTTTCAAACATGAAACTATTATTTATGAATTCTTCATGTTATGAAACTATTAATATGTTGTCTTGCTAAGATAGTAACACAATATTAACCAATATAAGTGTATTTTTGGAACAATTAAAAGCGCTATTTTTTTTAAATAATCCCATTTTTGACAATTTTCACCTGCATTATGAAATTATTCAAAAACTTTATTAAACAATGTGAATTGAAATAGACACTTAACCAAAGCTATCCACATTTGAAAGAGTAACAGATGTGGTATTTATGTAACATGTAATGTTGAGCAAAAATGAAAATAAACCTTAAACGTTCCTTGAAAATCGATCTTAACAGAAGATGCTCAATTCCCTACATTAAGATAAGTCATTGGATTTAAACATGTTTAATGTTATGCAGGGTTTTACATTTGGGGAATTGTAAAACACCTAATTTGGAGTTCATGTTCAAAATGGAATTTGTGACTTTTATTCAGTAAACATGATCACCTTATTTTGCGATTCTAGATCTAGTATTTATGATCAAATGATCAAGGTTTCATCAATACTATTAAAACAAAAGAAAGTGTGAAATAATTTGGAGAAGCAGGCAAAAAAAATGGTTTCCTTTTTCAAATTAACCTATAATTTACTTAACCCCTTTGACATATCTGAGAGAGTTATGTAAATGATCATTTGATAGGTTATTTAAATAGTATTATGTGATGCAATTGCGCCCAATCAGAGACATGGTAAGAAATGTTAAAAGGGTACTACAGATAGGTCTATTTTGATTGGTTATTAACAGGTTATATCATGTAGTGAGCCAATCACAGATATTGTCAGAAAGGTGGTAGATTGGTAGATTTCAAGGTGTTTCACACTTTTTTTAATGAGGCAACTCTAGTTGATGACCACATTACTTGTTAGTAACATACCTCTTTTTTGTTTATTTCTTAATTCCCAGATGGACCGCAGGCAATTATACTAAATTCTGGGGAATGAGGCTGGATGAAGGTATTAAACACCGGCTAGGTACCATGAAGCCAAGACCTGCAGTAGAAGCTATGAATGAAATACAGGTAATATTTTATAAGCTCTTGGAATAAACTTCAGGAGTTTTTAAAAAGGTTTCTATAAGAAAATCCGAAAAATTCTAAAAACACTTTCTCCAAATTCGATGAAAATGTTCTTCATAAAGGGAAAAACAAAGGGTTCATCTAAACTGGGAAAGGTTTCCAAAACTCAATGAAATATTATATATTTAAAAAATCAAAAATAGATTAACAAAAGTATCACAGAACTACCTTTAAAAATACACTTGTAAACGATATTGTCATTATTGCCATACCTAAAGCAACTCCAATTATGTGTATTTTTGTTTTGTCATGATATCTAAAACCTAACTAAATTTAGACATCATTGGTTATCAACAACATAAGTGCAGTTTGTTTGTTTAATTCAGGGATATTGTAAGCATTTGATACACACGTGGGCAAAATGAAACTGTTGTTATAATGTGATCTTTTGATAAGGCACGTTGGTATAACAACCTTGCAGCACTGTTGCTAGAAATCCATACCTTCAAGATTATATCTGATTCGGGATTTGATTGGCCTTAAATGGGAGCATTTCTGAAGCCATACATCATTGGCATCCATTCTTTTATAAAATTAGAATTAGGGTAGTTGTATAATGGGACGATATCTGCAATCTGACTTGAAAATATTTGCGAACTGCTAGAAATGGAAATGAAATGAATAGAAAATTCTGAGGTTAATGTTGTGATAGGGTTAAGACCCTAACTAGGGGGAATTAGTCAAGGGATTTAGCACAAGAAGGTGGGTGTTTGAACTGAACCTCTTTCACGTTGGTTTCAATTTTTTCCTAAATCAGTATCTTTATGAAAGTAGGATAGGTCTTGTGGGAATTATTAAAGGGAGTTAAAGATTACATTCCAGTTTTTGTCATTTTGTGAATATTGAGTTACAATCTCAAATAAGTATGTTTGAGGAAATTACTCAGCATTCACACAGCTCATAAAAATATGTAATTAAGTTTCTGGAGGAATTACCTACAAGAATTACCTGTATTGAACTATAGCCTAGTTTATTCAAAAGATCGAGCACAACCATGACAAAGAAATAGTCGCAGTGTTGAGTATAAGCTGGTGGTTTGACATCAGAAATGCCATATTTAGTAATTCAAATTAATTCATTTGTAGTATTGTTAAGCAATTGACAATTGATAGTATTGAAATATTGATTAATTCAATTACAATTTCATTGATTATTGATAACAGAATCGATTGGTTCATTGATCAATTGATTGTCAGATTTAATGAATAACCTTTTTTGCTTCAGATGGATGATCCTGGTCATGGAGAGATTCCTGAGAGTTTTGATGCTCGTAACCATTGGCCAGATCTCTTGGAACCAGTCATGGACCAGGGAGACTGTGCTAGTTCATGGGCATTTTCAACAGCAGGTTGGTCATTTTTAGTTTTTCCATAGACAATATAGGCCTTCTAGTATCAACAAATTGACATGTCATGTGAGGATCTGAAAACATTGGTCATTGCCAAAGATCCTTTCATACATTCAACTTTTACCATGAAGAGTCCCATTTGCAAATTGATTAAGTGTTCATGATGACTCACAATCTTAAATTTCATGCCAAAGATAAGACATCTTTTGTAGTAATCCCCTGTCAGTTAGCTAATACTCTGCCGTTAAGTACCTTACTTTTAAAAACAATATGAAACATGAAGTTTTATTTACCTAAGACCTACCAATTACCCTGACAAACCAATTACCAGGAGGTGCTCCAAGGACAAGGACCAATGCTCTCTAAAGGGAATGTCACTCTCCATCTCAAAAATCTCCGACAAGAGTTTCAGTCAGAAGCAACACCAGCAAGGTTTTTTAGTTTTTTTTTGCATAGTAAATTTCTTACCGACCCTGCCAATCACCAAGTTTCTGGGGGCATTAATATATCATGAAGTGCACCAAGTGCCTGTCAATAGACATTATTTTCATTCTCATCCATAGACAACATTATTTTAAATTGCTTTCACTGAATGACACCAAATTTTATATATTCTCACCAACAGGCCCCATAATTTAGGGAAATATAAAATATGCAATTTTGGTGTAAAGAGTCGGTTTATATGAAAATTTGCATACATTGAAATCCCTGATTTTGATTGAAACTACTGAAAGATCTTCATTGTAACAATTTGTCACCAAAAGATCCCCTTTTTGACTTGTACCAATACAACCCCATGTCTCAATTCTGGTACTCATACATCAGGTTCATATATTTTGTGCCCCCAAGTATGTCATCGTTAGGTTTTTCATATCATGTAGACAGTTGTCCCTCTTGTTTTCTGGTATCACCATTGATCAACAACAGGCAATCATTTTGGATATGACCTTTAATACAATCATGTTCATGTGTGTTGTTTATAACTATAAGGGCAATGATCATGATACCTTGATATTAAGTGACCAAAATAAACTGACCAATGATAACTTAAAAAGGCACCGCATGCTTAAGTGTGGCCATAGGTCAATTATGTACTCAGAAAACAACTCTCTGGTAACAACATATTTCCATGTTTCATTGAGAGTATTTATATATTGACCTTGCTAATTCTATGCTTAATTACAACATCAAAAGACATTGAGTGCGCATGGTGTCCATTGGGTTTGCATGGTGCCTATCATTATTAGGCCTAGCCTCTGAGGTGGCGCCTGCTATTTTTGCCCAGTAGGCTCCAACCTCTCCTGTGGTTGGACTGTCCCAAGGTACATTCCGACCCATGAACTTATCTGACCACTCGCCTCCCATTAGGTGGTCACAACCCAAAGGGCTTATGTCTCAATTTGATGTGAATCTAATTCACGTACAGGTATGTAAGTGAGGGTCAACAATAAAGAATGATAAAAGTTGGTTGACTTTACTGAAATGTGATTAAGCTGGAAAGTGAGTGATATTAATAGAAAGCCATGCTACCTGATATCTATTGCATAATGTTCTGTTAACTGTCCATAACTGTCCACTACAGACACTGCACAGATTTTATACATAACATTCCCAGTTTTTAGCACAATATCACCTCAAAGTTAAAAGTCATAAACTTCACAATGGATTCGATAAATAGCCAGTTTTTGCCTGTACGACTGTACTTTTAGAATTGGGTGTCCCTAAATTGCATTTTTTTCTTGATTAATAGATAATTTACAACAAATACAACTATTGCAAAATCTCAAGGAAATTATGGATTATTGCTTTAATCAAAGTGTCAATGCTATTCTCTTTGTTTTTATCCTTCACTTTTAATTTCAAATATTTTGACTCTTTTGGGTGAATCACTGATAGTGTCTTTAAGTGAAAGATTACACATACAAAATGTCAAACATTTTAATCCGGTGAAATTGACTACAAGTTTGAGGAAAATCTACTTTTATATGTGTTTAATTATTAAAATTGTTATTGGAAAACTTGTGCATCATCTTTAGTCAAACCACTTTGAGGTAGTTTTTAGCTTTATTAAGAACAAACTCCATCAATAGCAAGATCTCATTGAGAAGAATTGAGGCCATCTGCCATGTGGTATTATTGCTATACATAAAATTAACAAACAGGTCAATGAAAAGCCAACTTTTACCTTCAAGGCTGTTTTTGTAGGGAGCTACTGTTAATTTTGTTTTACACTTTATGCACACAGCACCATCACCGATGTAATTGTTTTTAAATTTAAAATATGTTACACGAATGTCATTTCTTACTGTTGCTGTGGTAATGACAGCCATATTGGATTTTACAAGAATGCATTTTTTTACTGAAACCATATAATATTTTTAAGTCAAAATATTGTTCATGTTTATTTTGCTTCACTTTAATGCACAAATCTCTCAAATAAAAAGAAATCACCAAATTTGGTGTTCCTTAACTGTAGGTTCAATTAAGACCGGGGATCCCTTTTAACCACACACACACACATTGTTGCTTAGATTACAAATTACACTCTTGTTAGATCATTTCTAATTAAACTACTCTGAAGAAGTTTCAGTTTCTTAAAAACAAACTGTGCCCAAATCTTACTGTCAAGTAAATATGAGGGCATATATCATAACAAATTTTGAACTGTACTATTGCATTAAGATTTGCATGCTACTCAATAAAAACGCAAATAGACAAAATTTAGACAAACCACTCTTGAACAAGATTTGTGTATGTCTGCAAGAACCTTCAATAACTGGCTTTCATATAACAACTCCTTCCAATTGGCCCATAGTGATAGGTTGCTGTGTCCTCAGGTGAAGGTCGCAAGGTTACCATGATATGAGTTTGATGGAATATGAAAAATGTACATCATGCAGTGTGGCAAAAGGTTTCAATGGATGATTCATACATTACACAATTTAGCACTGCTTGATATCAATCTTTTCTGTTGATGTCTGGTTATAAGTTTTGATAATAATATAGTACAGTCTGCCAAGTTTTATTTTGGGGATGGTGTGTGTCTGATAAGAGACAATATTATTGTGAAAATGAATGTGCTCCAGTGTGATAGCAATAGCAGTGGTTGACGTACCTAGGGATGCTATATCTGCCCTAGATTTGAGTTGTCTTTTAAAGCATACTAAGTCATTTTAAAAGGAGGGTGCCCTCAATGGGCTATATCTTATCAATTTTATACACCCCATATGGGGGGTATAACTGGAATTCAGTACATCTCCCATACTGTGCTATTGGATTCATTTGGAATAGCCATGGTCAGGTCATGATCGGTGCATGGGTCTCATACGCACTGCATGTGACAACCATGCACTGATCATGACCTGAGCATGACTATTCCATGGATAATCACAAACCTTCCATAGGCTATGGGAGCCATATACTTACTCCAGTTGTGCCTACCAAGCTTACCATTATGGAGTATTTAATTCATTTGGAATAGCCATAGTCAGGTCATGATCAATGTATGGATGTCATGTTCACTGCATAAGACAACCATGCACTGATCATGACCTGAGCATGGCTATTCCAGACGAGTGGTATATTATACTTATTCCAGGTGTACCTTCCTTAGGCAGTGTATGGAATTCATCCAGTAGAATAGTTCAATTTTGTGTTTTGCCCTGAATCAATGCTACCAATGTATTTACTGATTTGTTACCTTTTTCTAGCTGTTGCATCTGACCGGCTTTCCATCCAATCAAATGGTTCAATGAAGGTAGACCTCTCTCCACAGCATCTGCTATCTTGTAATGTCAAGAGACAGCAAGGTTGTCATGGTGGACATCTGGATAGAGCATGGTGGTACCTCAGGAAAAGAGGGTAAATAGTTTGATCATAATGTCAAACATTGCAATTTTATTTGAAGTATTTTAGGAGTGGTAGCAAGTTTAACAACTGGTATGTTATTTTCTGTGCACGTTTAGACAAGATCCGTGAAAGTCACAAGTGTGTATAAGTTCAGAAAAGTAGGAGAGGAGATAAATTAGTATTTTCTGGTGGTTGAGTGGATTGCCTTAATATTATAATAAGTGAAGCAAGTGAAGTATTATTTCATTTTTGAAACTTGTGGCAAAATGGATATTACTGCAAATGCTTCACAACTCAAAACCTGTAAACAAGAAAATATAGCAGCAGAGTTTGGGGTATAAAGATAAAGGATTTACAAAATGATGTTACAATACATGATATCGAGATATGAAAAAATCCGACATGCTTAGTCAACAACTTTGTGTATCCTATGTATATTTAGAAGAATTTTACCAATTTCAAATCGAATATGCTTGTTTTCCATAGCCTTGTGACAAATGACTGCTACCCTTACAAAAGTGGCCTGACTCAAGAAATGAAAATGCAGAGAGGACAATGCTACATACGAGGCATAACCACTGCTGAGCAAAAGATGGCTTGCCCAATGAATGGAATGCAAAGTGATAGATACCAATCAACGCCACCATACAGGATCTCCCCTAGCGTAAGTATTGAACACTGTTGAATAGGCAGTATCCCAGAAGGTGTGTTCAAAAATAAAATTGTACTTGTTTTGGAGACGATAGCTGACGCAGTTGAATGCATGGCGATGTAACCATCATGCCATTGTGGTGTTTGCAATGGAGAAGTTATCATAAAAAAGATAATTATGCTTGATTGCTCTGCTGCCAGGGCTACAATCTTGGGAATAATTGATGGAACACTTTGAACGATTTTTGGCAAAGTGTTCCCCCATCTCCCTCAAGCAATGTTGAACGGGATATCGTCATCAGCAGTCTTGAAAATTCCCCCAACATTAATTGATGGGGGTTGGGGAAGGGTAAGTTGAAGTGGAAGGTTGGGATTTCAATTGAGGGATAACATGAGCTTGTAGGTTCTGAACTCTGGCCTGGGTGAGCAATGTAGCAAGTGGTGGTGAGTGTTACAACTACTTTTCCCCAAGATTGCAGGTATTGACAGAGCATCAGGGTGGTGACTACACAAAGATCCAAGGCTAGCTCTGTTTTATGATTGCCGAAACCATTTGTTACCTATTTGACCTTTGACACTTAAAGTCTAGCAGTGATGTAATCTACTATAGAGGGGTTCAACTTGAACCTCAATTGCTTAAAAGGCTGATTCAGAGATTTTCCGAAGAGGGCACACTCAATTTTCAAATAATCATGTTTTTTTGCATATACATAATGCTTGTCCATAAACTAATCATGTGTGAAATAACTTAGCTCGAATCGAAGTCTTTCATATAAATATCTAAAATTCCTATGGCACTATTATACAGGGTGTCCACAAAAAAATGGTGCCAAGCAAAAGCGCCCTCGTGGCGGTTTGGGAAAAAAAAAAAAAAATAGGACATGATATTAACAACATTTCACAAATGAAGTCTTGCCTTTTGAATACCATTTACAGCATCCCATTTGGTTGTTGCAGTCCAAGAGATATGGCTAATATTCTGAGAGAGGGTGACGATATCAAGGGGATATCAATTGTGCCCTGTACTGTACATAAATGTTACCTATTGAAAACGGAAGAATCTGATTTTCATCTCAAACTTATGGGAATTTAAGTTTTTTGGTGATATCTTTATTCTAGATGACTATTTTTAATTACTACAAAAAATATGCTTCAACATCTCTGATCCAGCCGTTAAAGTGAAAAGCATAAACAATTTTAACAGACCATTGAATTTATTTGTATGCTTTTGTTACTTTATAATTTTGGCAGTCTGAAGAAATTCAAATGGAGATCATGAAAATGGACCTGTGCAAGGTAAGGTAATAGATTCTGTTGTTAGATTGATTATACAGTCACCTCCAAACAAAAAATTACTTTTAACAAGATTACCAAGAATCATCCAATTTCCCAAGCACCGAATTGTATGATTTCATTAAATAATCAACATTTTTCAGATTGCTCAATTATAGTAACAGTTTAGTAAACCTCGACTAGATATATTTGATGTAAATTGTCCTTGTCAGTCATAGTCCATGCTTATCATTATATTAAAGTTAGAATTAATAATGGGTGCAGTGTAACCCTCAACAGATTTTAATCTTGTGCTCTGATATGACTGACAATTCTATAAAAGCATTGTTAACATATGATTATATATACGGTATAGCATAAGCACATAGCATAAGTGTAGTAAATTCAGACTCTGAATACACAAATTGTTTCACTGACGCCCTTCCACAGATACATTTACCCTATACACTTACATTTACCATATTTTTCACTGTTTGTTTCTACAGCTGCTTTCCATGTCAGAGAAGATTTCTTTATGTATCAAAATGGCATCTAACCGTACACAGATTTAACCAAGTATGAGCCAGAAACGTACAAGAGAAGTGGATGGCATTCTGTCAGAATATTAGGATGGGGTATTGATAAATCTGACCCAAATAATCATAGGAGATATTGGGTAAGTCAGTGTTACCAGAGCTGATCTCTAGGAAGGGGTATCGATAACTCTAACCGCAAGTAATATAGACCAGTTAACATCCTATGTCACTTCTTTTGTTGCCTGCGAATACATTTCCTGCCAAATCGTTATGGCCCATAGTATTAAAATCTAACAGATACAATTGCCTAGTGTGTAACAGTAAGGCCGACCTATTCAAGATACCAGGCCAAATGTTTACAAACATGCTGTTACGGGTCTATAGACCGCATTGAATAAGACATCAGTCACCAGCCATATTTGGGGACAAGATACACACATTCCAAGAAACATAATTACGTGACAAAGGTCGTGTGTAGCATAGTTGCAAAGGGATCATGACGGTGAATGATTGTAGTTGGATGCATCTATCTTGTCCATCAAAATTATGACTGGTTTCAATACAGTCTATTGGGTATAAGGGGTATTAGATAAACAGGGATGAGGTATTGGTAAATTTGACCCAAACAATCACAGGCGGTATTGTACGATAAGTCGTATGAATTACAAGAGCTTCATTTTAAGCTGGGGTATTGATAGTTTAAATCAAGTAACAAAAGAAACTTGCATGATTAATATAACATGAGTTTTGTTTAGGAATGGCATAACATGATAGGTCCACCTAATGTCATGCGGTAATCACTGATCTATAACAATGGAGTGGTTGCACAACAGTAATGTATATTAGGATGGCTGAAGCAAACGGCCGGACATCTTGGTGTCCGAACAACAAAATAGCATTCCAGATACACCTGTTGAACAGAAGTTGTATCCGGGTGCCCGTTTTAGAAACATGCCATCCCATACCCACGCAACTTCAAAAATACATTGAGCTCACTGAATTGGCTTGATTCTGTAGTCTCTGAATGACCGCTCTTAACCACCTGCTTCTAGGGCTCTTTTTGGATTACAAATATGGCCATCAGTGCCTCAATTACGAAGTCCAAGATTTCCAGTCATGTATAGAGATCAGTGTGGGTAGTACAGCTGTTGAGATATTTGACAATCCTTTCAGATACAAAATACATCTTGAGTGTAATTGGGGTGCAATGAAGTACCATAACTACCAGGGCACTTAGCTTAGCTCTGTTTGATTATATCAGAGTCCCATTTTAGTGTGATGCTAACGCTAGAGTAATTTAATAACAATGTGCAGCGATTGAAGATAAAATATGTTTTCAATTGAATGCAGTGGAAAATGTAGTGCTTAATCAGTCGTCTTGTCTAAATCTTTTGCAATTTCAGACATGTGCCAACTCTTGGGGGAAAGATTGGGGTGAGGATGGATACTTCAGAGTCCAGAGAGGAACCAACGAGTGTGAAATTGAATCATTTGTGGTCGGCGCCTGGGGTAAAGTGGACACAATGGAGATGAACAATGGGGACAAAATTAAAGCAAAACATGCACCAAAGAGCAAAACGTTGATGATGTAATACGTTTATGCTGTGTATATTTCCTTAAGGACAGATGTGACAAGAACTTGCATTGCGGATTGCTGAACAAGATCTTCTAAATTATTTGAAAATGATAAATATTATATAGAAACTGACCTCTATTAAGAAAATGCACACATATTGAAATATTTATGCGTAATTGTTAGAGGAGTAATGATGTTGATATTGTACATTTTTTGTTTAAGATAATTATGTACTCTAAAGTTAGTGGCACACCAGGTTGCACATACCTTTCAGTTAAGTACTGCTAATTGGCGTAATTAACAAGGACGTTCGTTTAATTCTTTCAAGTTGATCTCTCTATGCTTCACTTCCTAATAGTAGGAAGAACCTGAAAAGGAAAATTCGTTTTAAGAAAGTACTGTATATTTTATAAAAAAAATTCTAGCGGGCAGACTGCCACGTAAGTCCCGTTTGAGTTGTTTTCACAAAGTTGGATAAGATAGCAATAACAAAGCCAGTAGTGATGAGAATGTCCAATGTGCGTGAAGAAAAATCTCCAAAAATATGTAATAGCAATGAAACAAACTTGGTGCTAATGGTTGGTGGAACAGCAACCTGTGACTGATTCGTCAACTTCCCACTGCAAAGTGTGTGTGTTTGTGTGTGAAAATCCAATTGCTTGACAAGTTTGCGTGCGTAGGAGCTGTTAATGGCAGTGGCGGCGCCAGACTTCTTTTCCGGGGGAAGTGAAATGTGGGCTAATGGGGGGGGGGGCAACATAAATTTTAACCGAATTTGGCCCCCTGGTGCCGCCACTGGTTAAGGAGCTTTAAGGGGCACCGAAAACTCCAATCATCACTTGATCCAATTTGTTATAAACAACACACTACTTACTGTACAGTTAAAAAGATATGTACGAAGATGTTATTTGTGAGAAACAAAGGCTATTTTAAGCGACTTAGCACGAAATATTATTTGAAATAGTAAACACAGCGCACATGCACCATTAACTTGGACGAAGCAATGCTAAAGATATGTGTGAACATTATATAATGTGTGGTGAGAGAATAATCTCTCAAATATGATTACTCTAACGATAACGGTACAGGGGTGTCTTCAAAACATTAGTAACAGTCGAGTGGCAATTCATTGTGGTTGCATTTTTCAACACGTGTGTAACAGCCCGATTAAAATAAACGGTTGTCTGTCAGGCGTATGCCCGGCCGGACGTATGCGTATCGGACAGCCGGCAGTGTGTCTTCGAAGACACTCCTTATATCGTCTAGTCAGGACAACTATTAAGTCTTGTCAAACTACTTATATGCTGCTCAGTTTATTGTCTCTCAAGATATTGCACACTATCTAAATGATTGTATAGATTCAGAAATGTGTTTTGCGATTTTGCTGTATTGAGGATATTGGCAAACGTAGTACCGTACGTACGTACAATAATATGCTGATTTCTATTCATTTTGTAATTGACGGGGACCGATCATATTTTAGGCTAAAGTCATTGCGTTGAGTGACTACAGTTATTATGGTGAATTACATTGGTTTTGGTAACCACTCTCAAATAACGTTAACAGTTGCTGATCAAGGTAAAAATCAAAATGTTAATTTGCACTATAAAACAGTGATGTTCTTTTCTCAAATTTGATAAAATATTTAAAGACACTATCAGTGATCCACCCAGAAGTGTTTTTTTTTTAATTTGCAAGAATAAGTTATTAGAATTCGAAAGTTATTTCTTCCAACTGAAAAATTGACAGAAAGAGAGGCAAACCATGTTTAAAGTTATGACTGTCCATTCATTGATTACGTGTGACGGTGTTGTAGTAAGTGTTCGTACGGATATGACTAATATATTCGATTTTGTCCTTATTACGTTGCTTTTAGTCTTATCACTTATATTAGGATACCTATGCCTATACTTGTTACAAACATGCAAAAATAGGATATTCTTTGTTTTTGTTTTTAATATTTGGATTTCGCAAATCACTGATAGTGTCTTTAAAGACGCCGTCAGTGATCTAGCCAAAAGAATAAACACTTTAAATTTGAAGAAATACAGGGCGAGTCAAAAAAACTTGACCCTGATTTTGGCCGCCATTTTGAATTTTCTATTTAACATATATCTAACATATGTGAAATATCATCTGAAAGCTTAGTTCATTATCTTAATTTGCTGCAAACTCATTCACATCGGTTAGGTAGACCGAGTTACAGTCGGTTGAATCAAGCAGTCGGTTTTGCCCCTGCACTGTCACATCGGAAATCACATTTGCTAGTTGGTCGCCGTGCATGCAAATGGCATCCGTGGATAGGGTTAAAACCGGACGACTTGATTTCAAAAGACTGTACTCGGCCTATACTTAACCGATTGGAAATATCTTTGCATCGATTAAATAATGAATAGCTTTCGTATGATATCATATTCGTTTATATATATATTTACAAACTCAAATGGCGGACACACAAACCGTGTCAAGTTTTTTTTTTGACGCACCTGTACTTAAAAGAGAAGGATAATTCTAGAATTTTTCTAACGAAAAAGGTGACAGAACAAAACAGGAGTGTCCCAAGCACTGTTAGAATCTCTATTCAAATCACGTTTAACTAATCGGTCCTTATTAGGTTTGTTTCTGGTCTTACCACTTGTACCTTGTTTTATTAGACAATGCAAAAATCTGATTTTTGATATTTCATTCGATTCTCCTCCGATGTAGCAAATCACTGATAGTGGCCTTGATTAATTCAAATATGATACCCGCAATTTTGCTATAGAAGGAAACAACCTATTATTCCTGCAGGGACTGATAGCAACTAATCGACTAACTAACGCACCGCATAAACAGGTCTTGAAATCCTGTGATTGAAATGTTGTAAAGCCAGTGCCATTAACACTTTCACTCGCGTTAAGTGGCCCGTTCTACTACCGGGCCGCACTTTTTCCAGCCAACCAATG
Source organism: Ophioderma brevispina (assembly GCA_023653785.1). Taxonomy (NCBI): domain Eukaryota; kingdom Metazoa; phylum Echinodermata; class Ophiuroidea; order Amphilepidida; family Ophiodermatidae; genus Ophioderma; species Ophioderma brevispina. Next base: position 136,769 of record JAMKCH010041948.1, read on the forward strand.
GCACTTAGCATACTTACCATACCAAGAAGCTGCACTTTTTTATAACTTGGGCGAAATGGCTGAAAACAGGGGGGCGACCAGACCCTAGCCTCCAAACCAAAAGTTTCCGATTTTTCAGAGCTCACATTTTTTTCCCATATTTCGGTTTCCACTGCCCAGCCCAGGACAAAACGCCAACCTTCCCCCCTTTCATTCTCCTTCTTCATCCATATTTCTTTTTAATTTCCCTCCCTCTTGTCCCTCTTCTTTTTTTTCTCCCCTTTCTCTCTGGCTCTTTCCCTCTTTTTTTTTCTTTCTCTTTTCTCTTCTTCTCCATTTTCTCCCCTCAAATTTTTTGGCTCCCCTTCCTGAATTTTTTGTGTCCAGAGGGAGGGGGATCCTTGCCGCCCGGCCCCCCGGCCCCCACCGGTACGCCACTGCTGAAAAGTAGGAAACCACTATAATATTGCTTTGCGAATTGGTAGTCAGTACTTCAGGAAATAAAGGTCTAAAAACAAGTTCTGAGGGGTAAATTCATGTCGTGTTAGGAAAATTCAGACTAAGAGCGTAATTTAACGCGGTGTGTGGTGCTATATTAATTAATAACGCAATGCGTCATTTAGTTTTTATGCTTATGTCACTTGAACAAATAGTCAAATAAACCATTGAACTTGCCCATAAAGTACTTAGTTATATTTTTGAAAAAGTTAAAATGACACATAGTTATAAAATGGTATTTTGATAAAATCAATAATTCACCATCATACAATGTAGTGCAACTAAATTACTATAATACCACAGTTTGTGGAACAAGAATTAAGGGGGAATCAATGAATTCAGTTCGAAAGTCTAAGAATTTTGAAAAGGGCGCTTTTGATGAAAGTTATCAAAATAAGGATTTGAAATGACTAGAATTCGCATGAATGGCGTTGCTTGTAATGTAAAATGTTGTAAATACTATCGTGTGAAACTTATGGTGTTACTAGACAGTCTATTCTTTTATAACTATGCCTAATGTATGTACCTTGATACGATTGTAAAGTATGAAAAAATAGTAATTAATCGTTATTTGGGTGATTTTTTGATACAAAAATGTTTTTGACTTTATACTTTGTTGTAGGTTTGACTATATTTCACCAACGATCAATTGCATATACGATTATTCGCGATGCATGCGTTCCTCTTATTAAACGTACACAATAGAGTGGTACGTTTTTTTTGAGGGATATTCATATTTCCCTGCGTTATTTGTAAGCAATTAGATTCGTTATTAAGTAAACCACGAATGACGCGGCACTACCCTCTTGGAATAAAGCATTTATTCACAATCCCTCTGCATTCTTTCAATTTTCACACTGCAACCCCCAGAGTAAAGATGGTTTGAATAGGGATTAAGTCCAGTGCTCTAACTTATTTATGTAAAGTAAATAAAAAGGCAACACGGGGCTTACACCCAAACAATCCAACAGGCAAGATCCTGTTTGGTACGGTTGGGTACCATCAGGGACTACAAATGTAACCCTTTGTTACCTATATCAAATAATGGTTGAAGTCCAGGTGCACTTCTGATCTTACCCAAAGTCTTAACGGTGATGGATGTAGCGTGATTAAGAACTAAAGGGTTGCAAAGTGACATTTATGGTCAAAAGTGTCCCGAGGGGTCCAGAAAAACTAAATAATTGGAGAGGCGCAGCAGAGCCCCTTATTTGAAAGTTTTTCTGGCCGAGATACATTATGAAGTCCCATAAATCACTCAACCCCTTTATTTCTATTCTATTTACCTAAAACAGCCTCATTTAATAAGAAAATCATTGGCGACCCATTATTGCAGAATATGGGCAGTAAACTGACCCAATCAGAATGCTGCATTTTTCAATAAATGGGCCAGCAGAGGTAATAGAATAATCGCTTAGTGTCCTGGGGAGTTTGTTCGCAGTTTCTCACAATGTGTCACGCCAATCAGATTCATGTGGATAATTGGTGCAGAGATATTATTTTGATGTTATCGTGTGGTTCATCGGAAACTTACGAGTCTAGGATCCAGGGTGCAATGGTTTTGGGGTGTATATAATTTAATAGGCTGTTTTTGATATTAGAGTGTATCGGTGCGCATTGCTACAGACGCATAGCTCTGTAGCCATGGCGCGTATGTTCAAGGTATTATTTTTGATAGAGATTACTTTTGCTGGAAAGCTTTACTCCTGGAGTTTTGAGTTATGCACAGGAATTTAACAGAAGCATGAATTTGATGTAACTTCATATTTTTTTTCAGAGGAAAGGGTGCGAAGGGAGGGGAGGGAGTGGGGCGAAGGAGGTGGTTTGTGGGTGGGAGTGTGGTTCGGTGGGGGGATGGATAATTGTATGGGGTGGGGGGTGGGGGGGGGGATGTAGTGAGGGGGGGGGGGGGATTAATTATCATGAATATTACTAAGTCCTTTTGAACAAGTTGTTAAGAGATGATTTTTTAATGTCACTGGGACGAGACTGCCATAGTAAATGCATGTAGCAGTATCACAAATTACGTTTTGAAATCCCCAATGCCTAATCGAGCAGATGTGTCCCTACCCTCCCTGTAAAACCACTGTAGTAGTCTCACTCTTGATCGATTCGCTGGGACAACAGAGATACAGAATGCCTTGCTGCTTTGCCGTATGTAGTTATAAACGGTCACGAGATGAATAGTTTGGTGTCCACGTGTCAGGTATCAGTATCAGTTTGCTCTTCGGGGCGACCGTATATATAAATCCAACTATGTTAAATCAAGGTTTGTACATACCCTCTGCCCAAAGTGCTATTATTTTTTCACAAAGACACCGTGTATTATATGTCTAAAACCAGTACAAAATTTACCTTTTCCCTAAGATTCAAAAAACGACGATACGATGACGATAATCGGTTGTTTTTTCCAATGTAGGGATTCGTACGTATTGTTACCTGAAATGGGTCCCCCGAAGCAAAAGAATAAACCAAGCAATGCCGCTAACGTTCATTCAAATCTTTATTTTTTTCCAAAAATTGGCTGTATTCCCATAATAAAATTCCTTTTAAGATTCAAACATTGTAATAGTGTTCTTAATAATTAACATACCAATACATACAATACAAACGGATTTGATATAGCGCCTTCTCAAAAACAACGTCAAAAGCGCCTTACAAAAAAGATAGTAATTACTATTTAGACTAAAACATGGTTCATCTTTTACAATAACTGTTGTATTAATATGAGATAAGTACTTAACATCAACTATAAAATAAAAAAATAAAAAAAAAAACAGCTGCCATAATTAAATATCATGGAGGCAAGTAACAAAAAAACATTTCAGCACAACAATCAAGCTTAGGAAATAGAGGGAAATTTTAGAGCTTTCTTAAAAGTAACAAATGGACTTGGAGTGGCGACAGGAGATAGGCAAATGAGTTCCATAGGCTAGGGGCCGAATTGCTGAAAGCCCTGTCACCACTGACCTTTTTGCTGCGGGAAACAGATGAGGAGCGTCTTGTCATCGGCAGAACGCAATCCTGGCCTGCCAGGAATTATACAAGAGAGGTATTCGGACAAGTAAGATGGCAATTGTCCGCGAAAGCCATTGAAGTAAGAAGCAAAGCTTAAAGACACACGCGCTCACTAATTGGTAGCCAATGGAGCTCCTTAAAGAGTGGTGTGGCTGGTGTCCGTATATCAGTTCTGAACACCAGACCTGGCTGACTCATTCTCCAAAATCTGAAGTTTACTCCGATCTCTGGCCGACTTTCCATACAAAAGTGAATTGGCATCGTCAATGCGAGTATAAAATCGTGAACGGACGAGATGATGACAACTCTCAAATGTGCTAAAGCGGCGGATCCGGTAAATATTGCGAGGTGATAAGTTAACAGACTAATGATGACCTTTACAAGTTCAGTCATAGACATTGTATGATCAACACGACACCAAGGTTTCTAAATGCCGAGGACTGGGGAACATCCACTGTCCCGACCCTGATGGTAATATCTTTGAGGCATTTGTGTAAATAGGATGAACATGCATGAAAATTCTGTTCTTTTAATCATTCAATTTGAGTTTGTTACAGCGCATCCACGCACGGATTTCATCCATAAAAGAGAGAGTCTGGTGACAGCCATGTTTGGCATCACCCTCAATCTTAGGATCAAATGTCAATAGAGCTGTACATCATCAGCATACATGTGGTAAGCAATATTGTGCTTCCGGATGATTGATGCGAGACAGTATGTGTACATAAAGAAAAAGAGAGGCCCGACCACAGAACCTGAGGAAGGACCGAAAGGGAGAGATGATGCTTGTTTGAAATTGCATCCCCAATGCGCCACGAAAAGAGCGGTTCTGAAGGTAAGACCGAATCCACTGTAAGGCAGTACTTTGAATTTAGTATCACGTAACCTATCCAACAAGCACCCACCCCCAGCGTATGATCAACAGTATCTAAAGCTGCAGAAAGATCTCCCAAGCCAGCACAATGCAACTGCCTTACTGTTTGTGAATTGCATGGGATATCGGTTGCTTGACATGCAGAAGTGACGTTTCAGTGCTGTGTCGTTCTTGATACTGACGGAAACTATCTCATTTAAGTCATTTGAGACAAGATGATCCTTATATGGGCACCACTATTTTTCTCCATGAACTTAGAAACGCAGCTAATATTTGACACAGGGGATAAGGGTTTTTGAGCACCTCTTTGTCTAGGGTAGGCTTTTTGAGAATGGGGTGTCACGGCAGCTTCCCGGAGTTGAGCTTAGCTGGGAAAACCAGTGCGGATAGACTTTTTAATGATCAGTGTTAATGGCTCAGCCAGGAGTGCAACATTTCTCCTTAAGTAACACCAATGGAAATGGTTGTAAGGAAATGATTTTGATTGGAGTTGACATATAACCTTTGGACCTCTTCAACAGGTGGACTGGATATATTAAACTCATGTATTGGAACAGTCTCATCAAGTATTGTCCCACTTGGATCATTCATGCGAGTTAGACCTGGATAAGTATCAAGGGTCCCGTCTGATTTTGTATTCCTTGTCGCTGTGAATGTGAAAAAACCTTGGCAAAAAGAGCTATTAGTTCCAGTAGCTGATTAAGTTAGAAGTTGTGGTGTGGGGTTCATTCAGAAGCTTAGTCAGAGTAGCAAACATGGTTTTGTTGTTAGCATGATGTGAAAAAGAGGGCGTCCATAAGTCTACACACTGAAAACTAGCAGCCGGTAAAACCCTTGACCGTGGACTGAATGAGCGACGGAAATCCCAGTGTAGTTTTAGCAGCTTACAGCCACTGCGCGCGGCTGCGGGGGTTTATACGTCCAGAGCATTGATTTTGGTCACCTTTATTTGGAAGGTCAGTTTTGTTGATTGTATCCTGAAATTAATAACGGCCGGAAGTTTGTATCCTCGTTTATAACTTAACGACAATGATTCCAGACAATCCGGACTGAGATCAGTCGGAACACTTTCTGCAATGGAAAAAGAATGGGGGGGGGGCCCAGGCGCGCTTCGTGGATTTCACAACGCGATTGGGCTTTATACCTGAGTGGCGTTCCGACCAAAAGATCTGCACTCTAACAGTCTTCATATATGCACCTGTTGCAGTGGCGTAAATTCTTTTTGACATTGGGGGAAATGAGGTTGGATGAAAATGTATGAATATTGGAAACTTTGCTGAAGAGGCTTTTTATTACTTAGCACAGGGTGCGCGCGAAGCCGCGCCTAAAAAATTGCTTTAAGAAGTAAATCCTTAAATTAATTGTTAATTAGACAAAATGCGTCGTAGCGACCCGCCAAAATTAACATTTTTAAACTATTACTGGTAAAATCTGAGGTTATTTTTGGTCAAAAAACACCATGAAAGCGGCATTCAACATTGGGGGGATGATCGTATGGACCATCCCCCTCATCAAAATATTGGGGGATATATCCCCCCAGGATTTACCCGACCTATGACCTGTTGAGGGTAGAATTGGTGCGCAATTTGACCTCCCTATTATTTGGAGACAAAGTTAAATCAAAAGAAATGTATTTTATGCTACTAAATCATGCAAGTACAACAGTTCCTATGCGAAATGTGACTTAAGAAGTGTACAGTGAAGCAGACCGTGGAAGATGAGAAAGAATTTGTAAATAATCAATACTTTGTACTGCATTATACTGGTATGTTTATACCCCTTATTAATATTGTTTTGTAACCATTAACAATGCAATAGACAATAATGAAAGCATGTAATTATTTACGGAGAAATAAGTTCTAAATCGATTGTAAGCGTAACTTTATGTGTACTCTGCAAAATTGAAGTTGCTGACCAGTGACAACCATTTTGAAATGTTACAGAGACAATGCTCTAAAAATTCAAATTTACATTATAAACGATTTTCCTTAATTTTATATCACGAATTTTTCAGTATTTTCCTGTGATAAAACCCAATTCGATGTATCCATGCATTGAATAAAAATGATCTTCAACGTTACCTATTCAAGTTGAATCTTAACTGGTTGCGAATTTCAAGTTATTCAGTACGTAATTTGCATATATTACTCCTAAGGTCATGTATTTTGACATTTTTCTGCGATAAATTATATTAAATTCTGGAAATTAATTATAGCCTATTTGATTGCTATAGTACTTTTGTTTAGTTTTTGGTTTGATCCATTGTTTGTAAATATTGTTTAAATCCGAAGAATAACGGTGCTTAACTATATTAGTAGCGCATAAGACCGTCATAAGAAAGGGGAAATTAGGAACGCGGCATTACATGTCAAGGGGGTGACGTTGATAATTTGGGTCTTGATATTTTTTCATCATGTCAAATGTTCTTTTTAACTGGTCTTAACACACTATTTAAGTCAAGGGAGGTGCCCCCTCTCCAGCTGTTTACCACTGCCACTTAATAAAACTCAATGACATAATAAAACCATGGAGTTATAATAACTCAATGATAAAACCAAGTTTCGTGTGCGATAAGGACATTATTTGGGTTCTTTATAAATCATTCGGGGCATAGGGGACAAACAAGTTTACATGTTAAATTAATTATCAGTGGTTGTTAGTCCGGGTTGTTGGTACAAACCATGGGTGCAAATCCGGGGTGGGGGTGGACACAATTATAAACGTCCCCATGCAGTTTTAAAGCTTGCATATACAAACTGTACTAATCTCTATGCAGCGAGATATGGAACTATAGGCTAAAATTAAAAAAATAAGGCTTAAACCACCTCTAATAGCAATAAAAACGCACTTTGTGAAATTGTTCTTAGAAACAGTAATTGAATAACATATCAAAATTCACCATTGGTAGAAATGGTGGAACATGCAAAAAGGGGCGGTGACGTTTATACAGGGGTTCAAAATTTCAAAGTGGTCAAATTTAGCTAATTTGTACACAAATGTATTTGACAGGTTCTAAGTATTAAAATATGTACAGTTTGCCTTATCTACGGGCAATAGTTCGATAAGGGATAATTGTTCAAGGTCATCCTAAAGCTGAAAGGTAAGAATGCACCGATGAAAATGGTGTCAAATTGTTTGTGCTATAAGGTTTAACTCTCAGTATAGATTCGTGGAAATTTATACCCCATTGTGTATATTTCTAGAGCAAAACGTGTCCTTGGGGTGGTCATCTTTACTCTTCAATTTTTGCATGATCCACCTTTTTTCCATTGGGTGACTTTTAATGGTATTCTATGGCTCTTTTCTAGTAGATTGACACAAAATTAAAATTCTATTGCAATTACTTGTTGGTAAATACAAGCTTACTACCGTACAAATCGACAGAAACTTTTGTTACTGACAACAAACATGATAAAAACGAAATCGCGCGGACTCCTTGAAGGAATTCAATGGGGCGTTTATTTAAGAAATAAAGGGTGATGCAGTATCCTTTATGGGCGAATAATGTGTCCGAGGTCGGGAAAAAATAAATAATGGACGCGTCGACGAGGCGCAGCCGAGTCCATTATTTTATTTTTTCCGGCCGAGGATACATTATGAGCCCATAAATAATACTGCAAGCCCTTTATTTCTATTCTATTACCAAAAACAGTGTGATATAATGAGAAAATGCATTCGCGACCCATTATTGCAGAATAATGGGCAGTAAACTGGCCAATCAGAATGCAGCATTTTCAATAATGGGCAGCAGAGGTAATAGAATTGGTGTTATATACCTCATATATAGATCCCTGTCATCTGATTGGTTATAAAAGTGGAGGGCAATTTAATTCAACTAGCTTCAAGAATTGAACCAAAAATCAACTATGCCCTGGCAGAGCGGGCATAGTTCCTGATAAGCTATGCCCGGGCCACCTCTTCCCAGCGGGGAAAAGCTGTCGAACGAACTATTCATCCGTATTATGAGTTACAATATTGAAGTGTGAAGAGTGAAATAAGCAGGGCCCATAACATTTGGTTACTCGTACGTGCTGTAGCAGAGTGTAAGTCTGATCCTAGTTCGAGGTTACTCTAACTGGATACTCCGGGCTTCGCCCGGCCCCGGGCTATGACTTGTCAAGCTAGTCTGATCCAAGAGCAAGGAAATGGCTGAATCGCAGCCTCAGTGAATGCTTTGAGCTTGTAGATGAGATCTGAAAGGAATCAGAGAATGCACAGCATAGGGCTAATACCAAACACGGAGGTAAAATACACCGTGAAGAGATTCGAGGATTATAATTTGACACCGATGACCGGGCCATCTGCAGGCCGTGTAAAAGTTGCCGAATTCGGCAATGATTTTAGTGAAATGCAAGGAAAATTGTACGCAACTTGCCGACAAAAAATGGCAAGAAGTCGATTTACGGTGATCCGTTTTGGACTCCAACATCACTTCCTCAACACAAGAAAGGTTTTGATCGCTAATTCTTCACAAGTTTTGGACCCTAAGTTACACACAATTGTTAAACCATGCATGCATGCCATGGCCTACACATGATATAGGCCTGTGTTAGCATCCTGGCTTAGAATGTTCTTTTACCAATCAGATGACGAAAATCTAGATACTCAGTATATAAAAGAAATATTGACTGCTTTTTATTCGGAGCATGGTTGAAACTATAGGCCCTCGGTATCTCGAAACCATACTATGCCCCTTGGCTTACGCCTCGGGGCATAGTATGGTTTCGAGATCACCTTGGGCCTATCTATAGTTTCAACCATGCCCCTCAAAGCAGTCAATATTTGTATATTTGCGCCCGTATTTGTACAAAGCAAGTGTCTTTTTTCGGATTGATGTTCCCATGATTTTTCTTGTGGAATCAGCTGACAGAAATGAAGTCAGTACGATTTTTATTACAAATTTCCCTTGATAGAATAATAAAAACCGTTACAGTTCACATTCTTTGACAGGTTAACTTGTTATTTGAACTTAACTTATTGAAAAAAACGAGGGCGCTTGTTGGACAATATATCCAATTATACCTCCTTTTAAAAGTTTAAAAAACACAAGAAACACATTTAAGGTGGCTCACTTTGTGAATATATTTGGGTTAAAAAGTTGTGCTCTTCAGTGATTGTAACAGAATCCTGGATTACAGAATCATGATCAATTTGTTAATAGAATCAAAGATTTGGCTAAACCAGGGAGTAATTTAAGAAAAAGTGATTCTTTATAAAATACTTACATACGCATCTTCCCGAATGACAGTATAAATAGACAATAAACTGAATTTGCCAATTTTGTTTTATTTTTACGATAGGCCCTACTGCTTGTTTCATAGAGACTCTCCACGAACACAATGGTGAGAGTATTACCTAATGAGTCCAATGAAAGATGACTCCATATTTCCTGTTAACCGAGCGACCAGTATTACTCCATGGGATCAAAGAGAGAAGATGCTTGCATAAGGACTTTTATTACGCATATCGGCGAGTAACAGATTTCTGCGCTTAATCGGTCTATTATACCTTTCAATACTCTGGGGTTTGTCAAGTGCAAAAGTTGCACATTTGATGGAAAATGAATAAAAATTCATCACAATCTGTTTTTTTTTTTTTTTTTTTCCGAAATATCAGGACCAGTAGATGACATCAATGCAGCATGAACTCGAGCAAATAATAGCACTGTTGTCAAAGGCAATACCTCATTTGCGTACTTGAGACTTCTATGTGAAACGTCTACCCACAACTGGGCGGGGAGACCAGTCTATAACGCCTGACATCTATTCAACTGCACGGACAGTAACAAAGGCTCTGCAGTCCACACTAAACAAAGGGGAATCTGAAGTGCTTTGTTCGCTGAATACCCGAGTGGCTTTACTTGTCAATAATGCATTATTTGCTTGAGTCAATGTAGCATAGTGTATGTCCCTTGATCACTGATATTCGAAATTGAGATGGCATTTTATTCATTTCATGAAAATTACCTTTACAATTGCCATAACCAATAAATGGTAATTATAAAATTTATTATTATTTATAGTGGGAAAATGGTTTACTTATGCGATGTACGTAATCAAAATGAACATTTTTTCCTTTGATCCCATGGCCAATATGTCAAAAATGTGTTGAAGTTTAAAAATTTAATTTGATTGAACGTAGGCGCTAGGCCTATTACTTTCCCTAAGATATTCTTATAAATATATATCACCAAAATCCATTTTAACACTACAGGGTGACCCAATAAAAACTTTACCTAAAATGAAAGTGATATTTTTCCACTTTATCATAATGAATGGGTAATAGAGCATATTACCAGAATGTTTTGTTCAGTTTGGTTGAGTGGGTCTCAAGATATGTTTCATTGAACAATAAGTCAGCAAAACAGACTTGTCCACAGAGCATTTTCCTTAGGCATGGCTGAACACAATTGCAACATCAAAAGTTATTTATCTTAACGGTCTTACCTTTAGTTTCTTTCTTCCACATGTCCTCCCTGATTTGCGATGCACTTGGTAGCCCTGAAGTGCATGTGTTGAACAGCTCTTGATGTTACACGCGTTCTCCTAATTGCGGTAAATGCATCGTTTATCCGTCGTCGTAGTGTTTGGGGAACCCTCATTGTAAACTCTAGCTTTTACATCACCCCATAGCCAAAAACCTAGCGGAGTTAGATCCGGTGACTGTGACCGAGGGGGCCATTCCACCGCATGCCCTAATCCAATGATCCGATTCGGAAAGATTTCTTGAAGGTGGTTTCTAACCATTACAGACCTGTGTGCTGGTGCACCGGCTTGAAGAAACCAGGCAAGACGAATTGCTCCATTTCTTTGCTGCTGAAAAATGCGCCGCAACTCTGGTTCCAAATGTTGATTAATGATATTGAGATAACCGGCACCATTCAAATTTCCATCAATAAAAATGAGCCCAATTAGGTTATTGTTAACTGTAACAGCTGCTAAAACTGCAACTTTCCTGCGATCAGACAAAATCATTGGGAGGGTTCCTTTTTGGCGCATACTCTCTCACATTTTGAGAGTTCACTGAGCCAGTCATTGGAAAATTGGCCTCATCAACAACAAGTTCTCTTAAGAAGCGCCTGTTGATGATTACCCAATTGCAAAACGCCAGTCTACGTTGAGGATCACCTGCATCCAAATTATGGCGTCTCACAATTTTGTATGGGTGCTAATTGATGTCATCACTAACGATGCGCTGAAATGACGATCTGGAGACATTTGCGACACGTTCTGTTATGCTTGCGCGCGGGTTGTTGCGAAACTCCTGTCTTACAGCTTGAATGTTCGCAGGTGTTCTGACGCTCCTAGGCCGTCCGCTTCGTCCTTTGTTGACATTTTCCAAAGTTCCCTCTGTTTCAAACAGTTTTCTCATGTTACAGATATGGTACTTGGTTGGTACTCACTCCAGGGAACATGTTTGGCCATTGCCGTTGCATAGCTACATAGCTACCAGTTTGGTAGTAAATCTTAACCGCGAAGGCTCGTTGTTGTGGCGTAAATTGAGGTGCCATTACTATGAGAATGTTTAAAGGTCTCGTTCAAGAAAGATATCTGGCTTTAAGCACAACTGCACTCTACAGTATGATTTTAGATTTGAAAAGCCCGCCCTGACACAAGACAGAAAACTGGTATTTAGCACAACTGCATGCTATGATTTCAGATTTGAAAAGCCCGGTTGCCAAAACAATTGATGACTGTGTACTTATCATTCCATCATGAAATACCCATGGACAAGTTTGTTTTGCTGACTCATTGTTCGTTGGACCATATCTTGAAAACCACTCAAACAAAATGAATATTTTTTTTTTCAGGCAAGATGCTCAATTACCCATTCTTTATGATAAAATAAAATCCAACGCTTAGATTTGATGGTGAGTCCCTTGATTACAAAGACAATTCTATGATCAGACTTAACAGCTTCAAAAGTGTTGTAGGCTCTTGAGTTCTTAATGCTGTTAAAGAGACACTGGCACATTTGAAAAATAGTGCGCCCTCAAGATTTTTCAAACTCGATATTTTTGCATGGTTGTAAAGCTTTTAGATACATTAGCCCTCACCTGAAATGATTAAGCCAAATCAGCGTCCTTATGGGTGAACAGAAGGATTTTATAATTAATGTCGCCGGCGTCATTAATTCAGCAGACGACGGAAATGGCGTTCAGCACAAGAAAACGCACGCCGTATGCATGTTTCCCACGGCAAGCACCCTGTTTGACGGGTCTGTGACCTTTGTGGTTTTAATATCAATGAGTACGAGTCTATGATATTCATATAATTAACATTTTGTTGATTAAAGTTATGGAAAACTTAAAAGTTAGTCTACAAATTACTTGGATGTCTTTAACCTCTTATTAACGTCCCTATCTGTTTTTGAGTATGTTATTTTCTATTCTTCCAATGGCCTAGACTATCATTTGAGAGCAAATTGAAGAAATTTCATATTTTGTGAAATGTGCCAGTGCCGCTTTAATCCACTTCTTTCTGACCAGAATGTACTCCAGCTGGTCAAGTTCTCCATTTGGGCGACGGTGTGTCCGCATGCAGTCTACTTGCTTGATTTTGGAATCTTGTGTTAGTGGCAACAAGGTTAAATTGTTCCATGAAGTCCTTCGTGCACATTCCATTTCTGTTGGACTCGTTCTTGCACGTGAACAGCGCGTCATCAGGCCCAAGCTTAGCATTGTAATCTCCATGGATGTACAGAAGATTATGGGCTGGAACTGTACTTGTGGCAGTGGATAATTCATGGTAAGAGACAGTTTCATCTGGATGGTCGTTGTGAGGGCTGTAACAACAAATGACTGTTGTTTCGGGATTACCCATCAGTGTAAGCTTCAGGATGCGCTCATTACAGTTGAAAAGGTTGGTACATGACCTGAGTGCCTTTGGTGATAAGTAAACTCCACACCTCCTGTAGCTGCATTTTCCTTATTCTTCCAGGCGGAAGCTGTATAGTGCATAGCCATAGAGGTTCGATGTGAATGCACAATGCGGTGTTCTTGTATGCAGATTACATCAATATCATAGAGTTGTGCTTCATGTACGAATTCTTTTTTGGCTGTTGATTGTCTGGACGTTATATGTGCTGATGATGAAGCAGCTTTCGATTAACAATGTTGTCCATGCATCTTTTGTCAGTATCAGAGTTGGCCCATCCGGTAAGCTTTAGGACCAACTCATCCGAATTGGTAGAGACCAATGTTGAATCAGGAAGCACAGATTCAAGAGGGTACTACGTTGTGAGCAATTCATCTTGTGAAGTACTTTGTGAATTAGCTAAATAGTACTTTAGCTCTCTGCCTCCACAGAACTCAGAAGTACTAAGTGAACTATTGGCTAGCATGGAATCTACCACATATTTTGCAGTAATAATTTGAATGTAAAGTATTTTACCAACCTTAATGACATTTGCGCGCGGAAAATTATGACCTGGTCTTCAATATATAATTGGGGAAAAATTATATTCAACACAACCAAAAATTCAAATAATCTGAAAAACTACAAGCCAAAAAAAAAAAAAAAAACCCCCCTTTTCTTTTTTTTTTTGGTTTTTCAATCCTATCTATATGATACAGGCTACTTGGTGCATGGTGATATGAATATGTCTTGATGAGTGCCTTAAATAATTTCAGTGATTGCATGCATTTACACATTTGTAGTAGAGGTTTGTGGACAGTTTGGTTACACTTATAGACCACCCACCCAGCTACGTTATAATGTACCACCACAATGTCATTATGTACAATTGTTGTGAATTTTTTTGGACGATTTCATGTAGAACATTTACATCAGATACAGTATTCATATGTGCCAGTGTTCGAGTAGATAGAGCAATTAACCAAATAATTGAAACACTCTTTATAATAAAAAGCCATAAAGCAGAATACGGTAAGTCACTAAATCTCGTAGCAGTGATGGCTTTTATCGATTTCAAGAAAGCCTGTGATAAGTGATCTAGCCATAGAGGCAAGATGGTCAAAATACTCAGAACATACGGAATTCCAGACATCATTGTCAGGAGCCATCGAAGACACCTACCATAACACAAAAGCTAAACTGAGAAATCCTGTTGGTGATACAGATGAATTTGACATATATGGAGCTGGGGAGTGCTTCAGGGTGATACTTTAGCTCCCTGCCTATTTATAATAGTTTCTTTCCCTTGCTGAATATAATAGATGGTTATGAGAGAGAGCAACTTGGTTTACCATCAATACAGGCGCAGCTGGCAAGGTGGCCGTCTAATGGTTACCAATCCAGACTTTGCAGAGATGATAAAGCAGTCTAGTATCTGACACTGATTTTCAGGCCCAGGAGCTACTCAAAAAATGCCAAGAAGACCAAATGCATGGTATTTAACCTTGAGGATGATGTGCTTATAAAAACTTCTGCATGTACTTTTCTTGAAGTGGCACAGGATTTTAAATACGGTACGTATACCTTCACTGTGAAAATGGTGTCTTGGCGTCATATGTAAGACCCGTCTATACGTCTTCAACAATAGAAATAAAAGAAAATAGAACCAGTAAAGACATAATCTAAGACACATAGACACGTCTTCCAGATGTCTCCAGATTGATGACAAAAGACACGTCTTACAAAACAGAAGTGTCTTGCATAAAAACATGACTTGTAAATTAGTGTCTTGCAAAGAGACGTGACATTTGAACATGACTTGCATTTAGACACGACTTTGTGTCTAAACAGATATATGTCTCAAAATTGATGACACATGAAGTTTCTTTTGCCAAGACACCATTTTTACAGTGTTGGATCGTGGGCACAAGGCAGTTTACAAGACACTCCAACACCAGGAAGACTCCAGCATGGAAGGCATGCAATAAATAAACTTACCAAGTTATGGAAATCGAAGCTTCCAAGATCAGCCAAATTAAAACTCTTCCAAGCTACAGAGTTTTTTTTTTTTTGGTCTTGTTTAGCCTGGGTAGATCATTCAGTGTTCAGGCACTGCTTTCCAGTGATGCCCAGGGATCCAGGACGAATTGGGACAGCCAGGGGTTTTCACCCTACTCTTATCGACACTGGCTGCGATTACATATACAGGCGTGATTCTCCATGTATATGGGACCGTCGGCTTAACGTCCCCTCCGAAGGACGGGGTATTCGCATGGTTCGTTGCCCAAGTCCAAATGAACCATGGGGAGAGCGGAATTCCAGTTTTAATCAATAGTTCTTACAAATCCAAGTCCAGAATTTAGTACCCAATTAAATCCAGCAAGTGGCCCCGCCGGGGCTCGAACCGGGGACCTTCTGCACCAAAGGCGAATACCCTAACCAGTGCGCCACGCTACAGAGTTCGCAAGGTGTTCGATGGGTGTTACACATGCAGCCTTTGGTGTAAGTTGGGAGGGAACCTCTCAGTAACAAAGATCTATATTATAGAGATATTCCTAAAGTGAGTGAGAAAGCAAGTCAGGAAAAAGTGCCTCCAATTTGCTGCTCGTTATGTGAGAAGCTCAGAGCAAGTTGTGTCAGATCTTGTTTTTTTTTTAATTTTTGTCTTATTTAGCCTGGGTAAATCATTCAGACTGATTCAGTGTTCAGACACTGCTTTCCAATGATGCTCAGGGAGTTTGCCCAAGTGCAAATGAACAGCGTACGGGGAAAGCCCGATGTTCGATACTAGAATTGGGATTTTGGAGGTTGACGAGCTCCTCTGGAGCTCTATGGAAAAATCTCTAAATTCAGATTATTTTGCCCCAATTGGCCTGATATTCCCCAAACTCCGTTTGATGAATTCCTTCAACTTTTACCGTGGCGAGAAGAATTAGAATTTGTTCTGCGATCTATTAGTTTCGTAGAAGAAAGTTGGAGACAAATGCATTTTTTAAAAAATGCAATTTGACATTTCAAAAAATACCTAGACGCTTTATAGTCCTATTTATCTCCTGAGTCAGTGACGTCCAAACGCGTTATCAGAGCTGTTTTGCTTGGGAATTATGCACCGCCTTTAAGCGCGCGAGTGTGTATGCCAGTGCTTGAATAAACTTCCGTGTTTTACTGCTGTTGTTCTACTGCATCACAACTGGACGTCACTGACTCCAGGACGAAAAAAGGAAAGATTCAATGCACTATAGAAACGTTATTTATTAAAAATTTAGTCTTCTTTCTCGTGTATATATTTGGGGTCCTATATACACACATATCGACTTCACGAGGTCCGTCCACGAAACATCTACAAAAGAGGAATAGTGCACATGCAAGTAAATAACATTATTCTAAATTGAAAAAAAGAAAAAAAAAAAGTTGGCGAAATTGGGTCGCGCCGGATGCATGCATTTGAATTCACTGTTGCTGTTTAGGATGGCATGTCTAACCCCTTGGTGAAAAACAAGCGTGAAAAAGACCCAGTTGTTGATGCCACAATTTGCGATTTATCAGGCTACTTTGCTGTGAGGATGGCATGTCTCGGGAATGTCCTACGCCCCTGGCGCTCGAGAGGGCGTAGGAGGACATGCCAGCCTGACAGCAACAGCAAATTGGTATCAAATCCAACGCGGAGCCCGAGTGAAGTGCTAGTTCTCCCGGCTAGTCTATTTCAAGACTTAACGGTGTTAGGGGACTCGCTATACATTTATTTATTATATTCACCAAACAATAATGGTACAATCAAAACTATCAACTACAACAAATAAAAAAACAAGGAAAAATACCAAGATATCAGTTATATAAAAGATATCATCAAAAACTAATCAACAAGTAGAATAAAATATTAATTAGGATATATGGAATAATTCCATTTTCAATAATGGACACATAGATAAATTTAAAAAAAATGAATACATGATTATTTGGCTTTTGACTGATATCAAAGGCTAATGAGATATTGTAATGACTTGGAGTATGTCATAATCAGAAGTACAATAAAACGATTGAAGGAAAAAACAATATTTGGTTTTATCCATGTTATTAATGCAAACGAAATCACCAGCACAGCCAAAAGTAAACACGTTGAGTGGAGAACGGGTTGCATTCATAACAAAATGAAATTCGTCTTCCAATAGCACCAGAGATACAAAAGTTCAATGTTCAAGTGGATTTTTGGTGAACAGTCAGCGACCTTTTCTATTAACAGATTATGAGCACTTAATAATGCGTAATTTACAAAGGTTACTTTTTTTTTTTTTAGAATAATAACATCATTACGAACATAGGCGTAAATCCCGGGGGGATGGGGGAATATATCCCCCCCCCCAATATTTTGATGAGGGGGGATGGTCAATATGATCATCCCCCCCAATGTTGATGCCCGTTCATGTGTTTTTGACCCAAAATAACCTCATATTTTACCATAATAGTTTAAAAATTGTAAATTTCTGCGCGCTTCGCGCGAATTTTGTTCTAATTACAATTATATTTAATGATTTTAGCTTCTAAATGGCAACATTTTTAGCGCGCTTCGCGAGCACATGTGCTGGTAATGGATCTTTTCAGCAAACCCCATTTCATTCATAAATTTTCATCAACCCCATCCCCCCAATGTCAAAAAGAAATTTACGCCACTGCTAAAGCATAATCTGTTTTGAAAAGGCAATAAGATCTAAGTTTGCCTTGTGGTAAATTAATATTATCGAGCCATAACTTTTTATATATCTCTTGAAGTCCAGACACAATTAACTTTGTAACATTTGCAATAATAGGTTTATCCCAAATATCAATTCTATTGATCAAGGAAAACACTTTTTAACACTTAAAGAATGAAATAATGAGCATTTTTCTGTGGTCAATAAGAGCGTCTGTTGCAAGTGAGTTTACACCATCCAGACAAACATGATTTAATTTCCACCAATACTTGATTGATAAACCTAACATAAAAATTAAAATAGATTATCTACCCAAATCCCCTCTAACAGCATTATTGCAGGATTTGCGATGAACCCCTAAAATCACTTTACAAGTCTGAACATGCAGTCGGGTTATTCCAAAATTATGATATTACTAACTACTAAGATCTATTGAACGAAGGTTTAAGAGGTGATTTTGTAATGTCACTGATGTCGTAACAAATGCACGTAAGAATCCACAAATTACCAGGCCTGTAAATTACCGTTTGGAACATCTCAAATGCCCAAATCGAGCAGATCGTGTCCGGCCCCCTGGCGCTCGACTTGACAACCGCATAGTCTCGTTACACTTATTATATAAGCATAACAGGGAGACGTTCATCACATTAACATTAATAAGAGTAGTGCCAAGGTAGTCATGGTAGTGCAATATTATCATCAACATATGAGATTATTGAGTAAAAGGGCGTCAAAATGGCAGCCCCCATTGGCAAATTTTTTGCAGTGCTCGATCTACATGTACAGTTCAGTTGAATTTAGAGATTACTCATACCAAAATGCCACCTAAAAAGTCTCCAACGAAATCAGTGACGAAACCGTCGGTAGGAAAAACTGCACCGGCAAAGGCCACTGCAAAGAAAACAACACAGAAAGGAACTGGTGGGTATGATTTAGACTAGTCCGAGGTGCTCTGAGACTGAGTCTGACTAGACACTCCATATTGGGTGGTCGTGTACTAGGTCAGAGAATGAAGTATATAGCTATTGCAGGGTCCATCACGAATTTTAAAACTGACATTTACTCACCTTGACTTACAAATCCATACCTAATCATTAGGTATGATTAGCCTAATGTCACTGATTCTTATTTCTAACGGATGTGCAGTTCATGTCAGTGTACTTACGAGGATGTTTGGCGTCAATAACTGGTGCAAAATGAAAGAAAATTGAAGGCACTAAAGTATACTAAAATTTGCCGTTATTAAAATTCCACATCACAAACTTGCAGAAACATGTTTACATAATACCTCAGAATTGCTTTTTTTGGTCCTAGTATAATTATTTATTAAAAAAAAAAAAAAAAAAAAGTCATGGTAGTGCAATATTATCATCAACATATGAGATTATTGAGTAAAAGGGCGTCAAAATGGCAGCCCCCATTGGCAAATTTTTTGCAGTGCTCGATCTACATGTACAGTTCAGTTGAATTTAGAAATTACTCATACCAAAATGCCACCTAAAAAGTCTCCAACGAAATCAGTGACGAAACCGTCGGTAGGAAAAACTGCACCGGCAAAGGCCACTGCAAAGAAAACAACACAGAAAGGAACTGGTGGGTATGATTTAGACTAGTCCGAGGTGCTCTGAGACTGAGTCTGACTAGACACTCCATATTGGGTGGTCGTGTACTAGGTCAGAGAATGAAGTATATAGCTATTGCAGGGTCCATCACGAATTTTAAAACTGACATTTACTCACCTTGACTTACAAATCCATACCTAATCATTAGGTATGATTAGCCTAATGTCACTGATTCTTATTTCTAACGGATGTGCAGTTCATGTCAGTGTACTTACGAGGATGTTTGGCGTCAATAACTGGTGCAAAATGAAAGAAAATTGAAGGCACTAAAGTATACTATTACTAAAATTTGCCGTTATTAAAATTCCACATCACAAACTTGCAGAAACATGTTTACATAATACCTCAGAATTGCTTTTTTTGGTCCTAGTATAATTATTTATTCGTGATAATAACACCCACGGAGTCGGAATATACCAATTGGAGGTCGGTAAGTGAAGTATTTTAAAACTTTTTTTCCGACAGGTTTTTCCGTCGGAAAAACCCCGCGATATCCTATGTACTCTAGTTCGTAGCCCCGGGCTTCGCCCGGGCTACGACGTGTCGAGCTAGATTTAGACTAGACTTAGTCTTAGACCATGGCATGAGACTCACTCACGTCTCATCATGATTTGATTGTTACTATCATGCTATGATGCTTATACCTGCAGCTAAGTTAGTTAGGCTTGGGCGGGCTAGCCTAGGCCAGGCCCCATGTCACTGGGGCAAAGGGCAAAGATTTCAAAAACTCCCCCCTCGGGAAAGTCACCTGAGTGACAGTGACACCTGAACTGGTGGGTGGTAGTTGCAATGCAACCCTAAATTACGAGCAAATCAGACGCATTCTTCAATCGGAATGACGTTTTCCTTACGGACCGCTCTATTTTTAGGTGTTGCAGAAGAGCATACTCAAAAACGTGTAGCAGCAAATTACTGAACTCACATACAACTCAGATAAAATTACTCACCCAAGTTGTGCTAAACTCCTTTATAATACAAATCATCAACAGTTGATTTGCAAAAAGGCTTAGAAATAAACAAAATAACATCTACATTGCTTTCACAGTTGAGTCATGCGCTAGTATTGCCGCTGTCGTCACTGTTGTGGAACTATACAATTATATGTGGAAGATTTCCCTGAATTTTTTGTATATCAGAATTAATCATTATTGAATTTTATGCATCTATTATGATAACAGACCTCTTAGGTAGTGTTTGCCATGTTTTACGAGCGAGGATTATTTAAACAATTTTTATTAGCTCCGAAAACGGCGAATATTTGCCGAAACCTTTTTGCTTCGAGCCTATCTTTTACCACGCATTGCACTGCTACAGGTTATTGGTATACGGACGTGCTTCTACCGTGATTCGAGTACGCCTAAATAAAAACGTTCATCACTGTAGAATTTTCCTTTACTAACCTTAACTAAGTTGCCGAATGCATATCCCGCAAACTTAGTCTGAAAAACCCCTGCACTTAAGACACTATCAGCGAATGGATCATTGATTCACCCGAAGAAGTCAAATATTTGAAATTTTTGCAGGAATAGCTTAAAATGAAGGATAAAGTCTGTGGACTCATCATAAATTTACCTTTTCCGACAGAAGAATTGCCAGAAAAAGAAAAAAACGGCAGTGTTCAACAAAGATACGAAACTCCATTGAATTACGTTTAGTTTGTAACTGTCCGTATGGAGAGTAATGACTAAAATGTCCAATTTGTGTCTTTATTACGTTGCTTCTGGTCTTATCATTTGCAGGGTATGTTAAGATACTTGTAACTTGGGACAAACATCAAAATCTGATTTTTGATGATTTTTTTCGATTTTCTGATTCATCAAATCACTGAAGTGCCTTAAAT
Source organism: Ophioderma brevispina (assembly GCA_023653785.1). Taxonomy (NCBI): domain Eukaryota; kingdom Metazoa; phylum Echinodermata; class Ophiuroidea; order Amphilepidida; family Ophiodermatidae; genus Ophioderma; species Ophioderma brevispina. The sequence continues at coordinate 158,140 of JAMKCH010041948.1, forward strand.
GAGACATGAGATTTCCATACAGAAGCGCCCCCAATTTTTCTCGAACCTTAGATTTCTTTACATATTTGGAAGCTTACCATGTATTAGATTAACTGAAGTGAAATAAGCCCAATACGTCGTCTTTATGTCATAAGATGATGATTTAGTATTTTCTGTCGTGCACGACAGAAATCCAAATCAGGGTTCATTCTATGGGGAACGCTTATGATAGCAGGCAAGTTCAAAACAAGGTTGCAGTTTTCTTTTGGCACCTGTTTCTCATAAACCTTCCAAACGTTCTTTGTAGGTGGTGCTACACCCGATCCAGTGAAATTTGGGAGAATTCATATCCTAAAAAAATCTCCTTCTGTCACTTAAGGATATTTTTTGTGGACTCTGTAATTTTTTCAGCCTACTTTATGCATCTTCCCCATTGACCTGCAGTGCATGGGGGGGCCTTAGGCCCTAGCTCTCATGGTTATGGGACATGTTAAACTGTATGCTGCGTGCTAGCCCGAGTTTGCTCAGTCAATTTTCCGCTACGATAGCCCATCTACGCTACAACTGTGTGCATGCATGGCTAAACATTTATGCTGTATGTCATTACTTTGATCATGTACTGTGTATGGGCAGGGTCATTTCATGAAACTGGGCCTCAAGTGTGACATTTGATGGAAAGTGTTTCATGATTTGTATCAAAGAGTGATCCTATTTGATTATCACTATTATTCATAACTTTCATTCTGTGGTTTTGAAGAAAATTTGGAGAACTTCAAAATAATTAGACATTGTTTTGTCTGAAAATTTTGACAAATTCATGTCACAATGTAAGCGGGACACCACATATTTTAGAGGTCCTCTTTTCAAAAATATAACACTTGTCCATTATAAATCAAACTTTAATTAAGTTATGCTCACAATTCAAATCTGGCATGATATTCATAGAGGAATAGTGTTAAAAATGGTGTTAAAAAAAGAAATGTGTCACAGGTACAAATGTCACCCTGGGGACACCATTTACATCGTGACATGCTCTGAATACCAATACCTTAACATTAAAGTCAGAACTTTTAGTTGTTGGAGACTTATTTTGACCCAAATGTTCATTTTTTAAGTCAATGAAGCTAACATTTAATACATACGTCAAATTAGTATAAAGAGGTTAACATGTAACAGGGGACACCGAGTCCAACTTCGTGAAATGACACATATCATGTTGTCCCATTTTATAATTACATGATTGCCAGGCATTGGGACTTGCACATATTATTACATGTAGGCAAAAAAAAAAAGAGAACAGTACAGGTATTAATTCCAACATTCTGTTCACAATAATTAATCAAGGCTTGTTCACCCAGTCTGATTTTTAACTGCCATTTTGATTTTGAATTGAGAAAAATTTTCAATATAAAAAAAAATTCTATCCTGATGGCTGTACCGTAAGTTCTTGGCAAGTAAAGTTGTGTATGTTACCCCTCTGTATTTATAAGATGTTTAAAAGTGCATTTTAGATACTCTGGTGACACAGCAATGTATATATTTTAAAGGAGGATGACGGTCATCCGTTGACATGATATAAATTTTATATATTGATAGAATGACCTTCACCTCAAAACCATATCTGTAAATTTTCGCACCGATATTTTAACCGTTTTGAAGGGAGCTAAAAACGTGATTTTGTAATCCCCATTTTTTAATAGAGTACTGTGTAAATGGGGCATATTTTCGCTCATAACATCCAAACCCAACCTCCTTTAGCCCTAAGATTTCACAGAGTAAATGAGAAAAATCTTATAGTGGCTTTCTTCTGATACCAAAGTTTTGACCACTTTCCGGTAAAATCTGGGGGCCGTGTGTACGAAGCTATTACTTAGCGATTGCCCATGACCTTTAAAACCTTGTTCAATTTTAATTGAGTAACACTGTTCCTCACAGATAACAGACCAAGTTTATTATGACCTTCTTGACCCACTCTGATATTGTGCACCATGACTTGTACAATTTGAACCCAAATACGTACATTATTGATCTTTTTTATTCTGTTCTGGTGTGCAGCACAATCAGCTGTTTAATGTAAATTTTGAGTTGCCATGATGTCAATTTGCGGGAGACAGTATACATGACAAATTTTCCGTACTCTATTTGACAGTAGCTTAATGGAATTGTACACACTTATCCCTGATTATGTATAAGCTAATATAATAAATTTTTTAAAAAATCCTCTAGCAGTATCACTGCTTACCCTAATACAGTTGGAAGAGTCAATATTGGGACTAGTTAATCCAAATCCATTTCATTCCCAAGATATATAAAAAAAAATGCTGTTTTAATGGTTACCATCAATATTACTGCACATTATTGAATAGGGCTTTGCAATACATGTATGCATATTGCTTCTACCATCAAAACCGCAAGTGTTTTTCCCTGCAGGGGTGTATGTGCAAGTGCCTGGCTCTCATATCAAGGAGAGTACACAATAACAAAATCGGAACAAGCCCTTAAAATTCAAAACAGACATTTGAAATGTTCACTTCAGTGGGAAGGGAAAGAAGATGGGAAAGGAGAAAGAAGTAGCTACCCACAAAACTCTGAATTAATACATTCAGGAAATTTTGTTTTAGTTTAGTCCCTTTCTTTTACAGGTACTAAAAAACCAAGCAGCTGCAAAGCCTCTGGTAAAACTGTTGCCTAGACCAGCCGAAAAAGGGTGCTAATAAGCAAAACTACAAGCCAAAGAATAAAGAATGGACAGAGGAAGACAAAAAGCCACCATCATACAGTCGTATGTAAGGATTTTCTGGCCAAGTGTATTAACAGCCAAGCAAACAGAAGAAACAATAATATGAAGAAATGATGGAGCAACTGGAGAGAGAGGTTAGGTATATTTGCGATAATTGTTTCCTACTTTTTTATGATAAAATTGCAAAATGCCACAGGACTTTGACAGTTAGTTTCTGTACCATATTTTTTAAAGCCCTAGGATGCAATAATGCTTGAGTCTACCTTATTACTGAATGGCTGAATAAGCTATTACTGATATAACATGTTACCGGTTATACACCACTAACCTGGGTGCCGTAAGGATTAAAATCTGGGTGGACACTTTTCTTTTGCAGGCATCTGAGAAAACTGCTTTAAAATGCTGAAAATGGACTAGTTATATCAAGGGTTTCTCATAAGGAGGAGGCGGCCGCCAACCATTGATTTGTGGCCCTCGACTTGATCTAAAATAAAAGGGAAACATAAATTTCAGGTCATATTGGCCCTCAATAGGAAACTTTCAAACTTGTTGGCATTCTCAGGCCCTTCAGCTAACGTAATTGAGAATCCCTGAGTTATATTAAAGCAATATAGCACATTTTTGAAGAGCGCCCCCAATGGGTTTCAAAATTTGGAGATTTTTTACACGGTTTCATTAGGAAACTGGGCGAGTAAACTATACCTGTGATGGTTAAGCTCGAAAATGGTCTATGTGTCACAACGAAGAATTTTGTACTATAATAATTAATTATCGGGAATCCCCAATAATAATTTCAACGCTGCTGGAAACGGCCTTCAATGTGAAATATCCGGGAAATAGCGCCATGTACCTTGTCTAATGCTCATCATAGTTGATTTAATAGTTCAGGAAAGTCAAGTATAGGTTACTTTCTCGAGGTGGCACTATTTCACATCATGAACGGACATAAACATAGCATTTCCAGCTTTGCCGTTAAGTCCCATCGGGATCCCAATTCTATTACAAATCGCTTATTTTGTGATAAATATGCAATTTTTTAGATTCCGTTCGCAGGTAATAGTTTCCTAGACAATCACGCAACGTAACTGTGCAAAAATATCAAATTTTGAAAATTCGGGGCGCCTTCAAAAATTTGCCATATGCTTTAAGAAAGTGATGGAATTTCCAATGATTGACGTGGTAGACCCTTGTATGTTTTCTCAAACTAAGTGGCATTAGACGTGCAATTTGAAGCAATTTTACACCACGCCCCAAAAAAAAACACTCATCAATTTCACATCGATTTGCCAGTTCTAGTCATACGGGACAGAATCTTGGTGCTGTGCGCGGTCCGACATGCTGAGAGTTTTGGGCGATTTTTACAAAAACCTACATTTGTTTTTTTTGTCACATATGTTCAAACTTTGTTTTTGGTGATTTAACTTGTACTTTGGTGTGATCTTGTTGTATTCCTCCTCCTGTGAAGAGTTTTAAATGTGAAATAACATGCTAAAAGTGCCATTGGTCCATATATAAGACACTGTGTACAATGGAGTTAGTGGTGTAATAACCTACCAAACTTGGCAAAAACTGTAAAACATGTCTTTTAAAACTGTTGTTGAGTCCCAGCTGCCAGTTAAAAGATGTTATTTTACTGACATTTTTAAAACAGTGTACAAACGAATTATTGTCTAACCAAACTTTTTTTTAACCACAATAGGCAATGCCGACATTAACATAAAAAGGCTATAAAACTGATGCTGTTAGACAGTCATGTAGTATCACATTTGTTTACCGCAACACAGAAAATTTATTGTGGAAAATAAACAAACAAACACAAAACAAAAACTTTTTGTAAAATGGTGTTGCTTCCTGCATTGTGTTAAGGGACTGTAGCAACTAAAATACAGCGCAGTGGCCTATTGGAAAGGCCTATTCCGTATTACATACAGCATAGGAGATGCAGAAACAATGATTTTTAAGAAGAAACTACCACATTTCCATAATTTTTTGATTTGGGGTTCTAAAACATTTGATTTTAAGACACCCTTTTTTTGTTGATGGTTCAACTGATATCCTTGAAAAAGATTTTGTTTTCAATTTTATTTCAATTAGTTCTGATTGGTGGCATTTTTTATCAGAGTGCTCCATAACCACTTTGTTAATGACAAAAAGCATCAAATTGCAGATGTAAATCAAATCTGCAGGTAAGGATGGCCATACATAAGCTTCCATACTCATCATGTCATTCATATGAATATCAAAATCTAAACGCTAATAAGCTAAGTCAGGGTGACACTATAGATCCCGAATGCCCCCATTAGAGAACAGAGGAATTTCCAGAAGAATCGCCCCCCAATTTTTCTCGACCCCGGTTTTTTACCATATTTGGGAATGCTTACCAATGTATTAGATCACACCTGAAGTGAAGAGGCCGAATCTTGCCGTCTTTATGTAATAAATGATTATTTAGTACTTTCTGTCGTGCACGACAAAGTCCAAGCACGTTTTCCTATGGGGAACGATTACGAAGCATGCAAGTTCAAAACAAGGTTTGCGGTTTTCTTTTGCACTGTTTGTTCCAAAACTTTGAAACGTTCTCGGTAGTGGTCTGCAAAACCGATCCAGTGAATTTGAGAGAATATGTATCCTAAAATCTCCTCCTGTCCACTTTCCTTACACAGTAAATTATCAACATAGTTTTGATTTGTTTTTCCATCATCTTTCTTGGCTATTGTGAAAAGGGAACAAGAACAAACCCAGAAGGGAGAGATAAAGAGGATGCAGAACGTCGAAGGGAAACGTGAGCTAGAAAAGAATGAACTATCTGGTAAGCACCTTTGATGGAGACAAAGATGAGATCCTTACAGTTCTGAAAGAGGTACCTCTAAGCTAATGTGCATTATTTTTAAAGTCATAGTTTATTATGACAAATCCAGAAGAAATATCAAAAGCCCCCAACCAAATTTGAAATATGTATTCACGAGCTGTGGCATGTGCAAACTTTGCACACCTTTCATTCATGCCTGCAAACAGTTTTTCTTTAAATATAGTTTACACAGAATCCTCTAAGAAACTGAGCAATAGAGGCACTATAACATGTGAATCTTGAAGCCTTTATTCAAGATTCTCACCTTGAAATGTTTCTTATTTTTACAGGGGTGATAGCTCTTGCCTGTTCCTTCTCATATCATGTGGTAGTAATTGTGTTGCCATCATCTAAAATTGTTCAAAAAATAAGCAGACAATTTGCATAGGGTCAACTGTAGGCCTTTAGCACAAAATCTAATACTCTAATTACAAAGGTGGCACTGTGATTCTGCATTATGTTTGTGCTCAGCTCCATCATCTCCTGGATCTGGTTTTTTCTGGACCGGGGGAGGGGGGCTTCATCGAAATTGGGTACAGGTGGCCTCCTAGGTCAAAAATAGAACCCATTGTATACAGGAATCACACCACTAAATAACTCCCCCATAGACTTGTGTACAAAATACCTCTCAACCAAAACGTCAATTTCTTTACTCGGCTAATAAAGCCACTGGTTATTGTCAACCTGATTTTTTTTTTTGAAGATTACCTGTAGGACCATACCTCTTCACCAAAATGACAAAGTCATATGATGAAGGCTGATTTTTAGCTACAAAAGAGCCTCGAAAGCTTTGCATGTTTTCAAAATGTCCACGCCTATTGAATGTTACTAGATATTAAAATTGCAGTTTCCCCAAACCCCAGAATTTATACAAAAATGCACAGACCAAAATCTAACCAACCCAATGGGTTTGTTACTAGTCCACACAAAATGATTCATTTCAAATTTCATTTAGAGACAACTTATCAACATTCTGTGACTCTTCATTTAGGCAAAGGTCCATATGTCGGACACCAACACTGTCCTCGGCACTGACGTCGTCTGCTACAAGACCTAGTTTCCATTTAGTGGTTTGTATGGCTATAAGTGGCCAAAAATTACCCATTAGTACGTCCACATTTTTTAAATCCATTTTAATACACCTTTAGTAGTACTCGACAAAAGGATATTATAAGTAGGGCATTGAAAAAAATGACTCAACCAACACAAAGTAGTATGGTGCAAAATACCCCATTGTTATAGTAATGGATTAAAATGTGACCCATATCGAAGGCACTTATGTACGTACCACTTTCTTCCACTGAGTATCCCCCTTTTCTGGACAGCCCTTGCTTCACACAACACTACACATCATTCTTAGCAACACACACTTCCTTTAGGCTCCTTGAAATCTATGCCGCAACCCTTATTAAAGACACTCTCAGTGATTTGCTAACTCACAAATCGAAAAAATCATCAAAATCAGATTTTTGCATGTATGTAACAAGTACAGGTATCCTACATCCCCTGCAATGATAAGACCAGAGCAGCCTAATAAGGACAGAACGAGATTTGAGTCGTTACTGTCCGACGGACCTGCTACACACGTAATTGAATGGAGATCGTATCTTGGACACTGCGTTTTTCTTCCTTTTCGTCAATTCTACAGCTGGAAATGTTTTATTTTTTTTATTTTTTTTATTTTTTTTATCCTTTTACTTTGAAGCTATTCCTCAAATTTCAAATATTTTTCCAATCACTGAATAGTGTCCTTTACACAACACGATCAATGGTTACTTTGGTTTTGTTTGACACGCTCATTAATGACACTCACCTGTGGAGCTCAAGTCATGGAAGTTATCAAATTGAACATACTCATCCGCATTTATTTGTTTTCTTATTTTGTGAGTGATGCACTCTAATGAAATTATCCATCATAAAACTTTCTAACAGACAGAAAAGAAGACACTGCATTGGCATCGGTCCATGACACAATTGTAACGTGTGGTTAGGGCTAAGCATCAACTCCAGATGATTGACTGCGAGGACCAATGGCACACACCATTGTTCAGAGTCGTCTATTGTGGGGCAGGCAGATGTATCAAGCGTTGCTGGAGAGAGGGGCTGATGTCAACAACAGAGGACAGTTTGAACGAACACCACACTTACAGGTGAGACTGATGAAAGAGGTAATGTAATCTTTCGTTAGTTAGTTAGTTAGTACCAAGTTTTAAATCCTGGGTGGCCAATTTAGGGCAAAGTGAAATTAGGGCAAAGTAAGATTTTTGGGGAAAAACATCCCAAGTAGGATATTTTTAACCATTTTGGGCCAAAATATCTGATTTTTGCCAAATTTTGTGATATTTGGCCCCAAATTGCCTGATTTTTTGCCCAAATGTTTCATTATTTCTTCCCCCCCTGGCCAGGGGCAAAAACTGCAAACTGGATTTGCCGCCCCCCCCATAGATCCCCTCTGGCACCACCACTGCTAGAAACTGTTTTTCTTTTGGTTAGTCCTTAAGTAGTGGTGTTGGGCTTGGGATTAGAAATATGACAGGGTTTGGATTAGGATCAGAATTAGGATCAGGGTTTGGGTTGAGGAAGTGTTTGGCTAAGCACTGCCAGCCAAACCTTTTTTCGCTGGGGCTGTGGGAATGGGGGACCCAGGAATGTGAATTTTTTGGTGATAGGGATAAATGTATGTCTTTTTGGTTTCCTGGGGTGGCAAGTGCAGAATTGCAAGTGGGGGAAGGGGGTTAAAGGCTCAATTCGGGAGGGGTATCACTCCAGAATTGGCATACGGCAATAGATTTTTGAATATTTGCTTTAAAAATAAGCAATTAAAACAAGGGTGCCAGAGAGTTTTTCCCTGCATGCCAATTTTGATACACCACAACTTTCTAACCCAGGGCTCAACAACCACATTCGGGGCAGCCTTTGCTGGTCACTTGGAGCTGTTCAAATTCTTCTACAAAATGGAGCTGACCCACGCATCTATGCCAGTGATGGCGCTACACCAGAGCAGGTATGTTCTGTGGAGGCCCCTTACAGTGTTGCGTAAGCAACCTGGGATATCTCAATCCCTGAACTATGTTTGAATAAGATTGAAAGTTCAAGGATAAGAGGAAGAAGGGAGAGACAGCATCATGCACTTAGATGACCAAAGTAGACAACATCAAAACTTGGGTCATTCTTATAAGAAAACGGGACCGCCATTTCTGGAAAGTTAATCATGTGAGTTTGAATAATCTCTTATAAAAGGAAGTTTCTTATCTAAAGTATGGCAAAGTTCCACACTATTCCTTGCTTTGAAACAACATAATCATTTTTCAATTTTACAATTTCAACTTGGGCTGGGGTGAGGGGTTACTAAAACTAAACGACTAAAAACTAAAACCAAATTTTAAATCCGGTTTTTTCTCCCCGTCAACGGGGGTGCCGGATTCACCTCACATTCGCACCAACCGCCTTTACTTCCTGTCCTTCCCTTTCACCCGATTCAATGTGCATCCTCATCCTCAATCCCACCCTCCTACTCTCCTCCTCCCACTTGCTTCTTCCATGTCTTCTTTGGACGTCCCCCTCCTCAATCTCTCTCCCACTCGAACTTAAAGGCCCTTCTTAAGGCGTGCTCGTCATCCTTCCCCAACCCTGCCCGCATACCACGTACACTATCGCCTTTGCCAATCGTCCATCGCCTCTTCTCCAAACCCAACATCTGCATAAATCCTCAGTCGTCATCTGTCCATCACTTCACACCACACATCGCGCTCATCATTGCTCTCTCTCTGTACTCCTCAGAATCCCCATCTCAGTTTCGCTCAGACACAATGTCTCACTTCCATACAGCATCATTGATCTCACACATCTCTTACACACCATTCCTTTCATCTTCAAGGAATATCTTTTCCCTTGCAACAACTCCCCACATCCCTAAACTTCACCCATCCATACCTCACTCAGCTGTCACAGCCCCTCGGATCCACCACCCCCCCCTAACCTTATCCCCTAGGAATGTGAAACGCCTTCACTGACTCCCCTCATCACACGCTTTTCCCTCCTGTTCCACCCATTCCACAGCTCCCTTCTCGCATCTTCTGCACACAAATTCTCTTGCCAAGCTAAGGGGTCACTATCTTCATCGTTGTGCATCTCCCATGAATCCCATAACCAACATTTCTCACACCACACTGAATTTGCTTTTACTCTCTTCCCACACACACCACATGGTCCTTAACTAACCTTACTCACTACCCCTCCCTCTCCACCCACTTCACCAGCACTTTTTGTCTTCCAAGGTTTACCTTCGACCCTTACTCTCAAAAGCCTTCTTCCTTCCTCTTTCTGAGTAAAAAGTGGTATGGGATGTGGCATCCAAGAAGGATGTCATTTTCAGCCCCTCTGTATATTGGTCGGTTCTTTTTTTAATGAAAGGCTTCATCGTTACAGATGGTTCTTCAACCAAATTTGGCCACTTAAGCACTACAGTGATTTGCTAAATCAGAAAATAAAAAAAAAAATCATCAAAACAGATTTTTGCATGTCTGTAACAATGTAACAAGTACAGGTGCCCTGCAAATGATAAGAACCAGAAGCCACCTATTAAGGACAACTCAGATCTTTTAGTCATTGCTCTCCATACAGACACTTAATACTACCACACGTAACTTGAAGTGGAGATTCATATCTGTGTGAACACCGCTTTTTTTTATTAATTTCTGGCAATTCTTCAGTTGGAAAAATTACTTATAGGAATTCTACATACTTATAATCACGTTTAAGGTATTTCTGCAAATTTCAAGTATTTTGACTCTTCCGCGTGGGAATTTCGGATAGTGTCTTTAAGGTAAAATCTGGTGTTCTGGGGACGAGGCCTTTAGGGATCGGGCCATGGCCCTTTATTCCCCCTTGTCTTTTTGCCAACCTTTTAATCCATGATTAGCTATAGATGCAAATATGTTTGACAATTGAGGCTGCCCTCTTTTTTTAACCCCATGAGGTCTACATCGGGTTATATGATAGACATGGTAAGAACAACTTAAAGGTTTGTAGAAATATATAGGACATCTATTTTGATTGGTTACTCAGAGCTTATACCACGCTATATGATGTGATGAGCCAATCAAATAAGATGGGTTAAAGGCACAGACTTCAATATAACACAAGACGGCGAACGCCAGCGCAAAAGCCATAACCATCTTTTGCCGCAGTGCATACTTATTTCCATAGCGTGGTGTACGAATTTATTCATATATTCCCTGATTTCCATAATCTGGTGTACCAATTTATTCATATATTCATGCATTTGCATAGAACGATGTACCGTTTCCAGGCCAACAGGTTATGGCGCGCGCGTGTGCGAATTTCGAATGGATGACCGTAATGAATATTTATAATTTTTAAAACATGGTTACTATGGCCGCCTATTCTTCAATATCTATGGTTAAAGGTGACTGAGTATGCCTTTAAAATGATTAGATTTGACTTCCCCCCCCCCCACATTTATCTTTGCAGACTTGAGAATCAACTAGCAGAAGCTAAGAAAGACTATGAAGCAAAGCAGTTGCAACTCAACAAGGCCTATGTGGAACTAAACAAACGTATTACTGAACACGACAAATGTGCACTAACTGGTAATAAGACTGATATTACAATACAGGTGAATATAAAAAAAAGCTTTGCTTTATTATTTTAAAAGCAATTACTTTTTGGTTATTTTTATACAAAGCATATGATAAGGAACCTGATCTGATCAAGCCTACTGAGCAAGCTCCACTTGAAGGGGTTATTCTTACTTGACGGGTGTTACTGCAATGATTTTGTTAAAGAAGTTGGCACCTGGCAACTCAGTTAGCACATCCCAAAGCAAGAAAAGTCAAGAAATACCCAGCATCTCAGAATGCACTAACGCTTATCAGCTGTGTGATCAGTTTCTTCCCAACATACTCAATATGAACGTTAGATACAAAACGGTGCCAACAAACGAAAAAAAACATTTGTGCATGCACACTGACTTTAAAATTGTATGAAAGGGGGATCTGATTCAAGTAATTTAAAGGTTTCATCTTGATGGATGACCTTTTGTGCCAATATTTGTTTTGATGTGAGACGCTTCTAAAAACTATGTTGTAAGCCCTTAGAGTCCGTGTGTAAAACTAATATTGGTGACCACCAAAATATGTTGCAATTAAGGGGGGACCTTTTACGGTATTAAGGATGTTATTAGAGGGTCAAATAAACCATGTTGCTATTTATGTACACACCTTTAAATCCCTAAATAACCATTTGTTTAGGTTGTACATGGATGCTGAAGCATGGATTTGGAAATGGCCTTCTTAAAGTGCAGCGTGAGAAGAGCAGAATAGTCACCTGCACAAAATAAGCTTCAAATAAGAGAGCAGCAAGAAACAAGGTAGGTGTGTGTTTGCATAGAGAGGGTCTCTTGGGTAAGTGTGTGTGTGGTGGGGGGGGGGATTACATGGGTGTGTGTGTGTTGATCGGAAACTATATGCCTTGTGCAGTGGCAGGAAAAGGAGTGCGACGCGGGGGGGGGATCGCAATCCCCACCTCATCCTTGTGTTTGGTTTTCCCCTCTTCCTCCCTATTCGCCTCTGTAGCTCCCCCCCCCGGGGGGGGGGGCCAGGGGGGGCAGGTGCCCCCCCCCCCCTCCCCCCAACCCCCGACGGACTTTGGCCGGGAAAAATTGCAAAAATCATTGATAATCAGCCGTTTAGCCTCGGACTGGGAGGAAAATGGCCTTTTGACCCCCCTGAGAGAGAGGGAAAATTCACAAGGGCTGGGAAATTTGCCCACTCAGAGAGGGCAGGCCCGATACGCCACTGTCCTTGTGAATATGTTTCTAAAGCCGTTTAAACAAAAGGCTTATTAGTTGTAGCATGGAATAACTCCATGGTGGTAGTTTAGTAGTATTGCCCTTTATTCTCTTCAAGACAGCCTCAGCACCCATAACATTTAAACCTTGGTGTCTAATAAAAAAAAACTAACTGGGTTATTGTTGAACACAAATAAGCAAAAACAAACAAACATGGGGCGTATAACCAGTAGAGTATAGGCCCTCACGAGGCGAGGCCTACTATGATGTTTGATGTTTGTACGCTGCCATGCAATCTGGTGCACATTACCTAGTTTCCAAACTTTTTTCCAGTCCTCGATCGATTGGAAGAAAATTTATAGAGAGAGTACAATATGCGCACACTAACGGCACAACTATATCTACGGTTTGCTTATCGTTGAAAATGCGGAGAATTTTAAAATTGTGTGGTATTTAAATGCACCGAGATTCTACGAACCCAAACCCAAAGTATAAAATTTGTCAGAGATAATTCTTGATCTCGGCTTGTAAATTTCTGATAAATTACACTACAAATATTAAACTTGTTCTTACAGTGCAGATGAGAGGAAGTGGTTTAAAGTGAACATCAAAGAATTAGACATGTTCTTGTTGAGGGATTTGGAGGAAAAATTAAGGCTGATGGAAGGTTGGTGATTACAAAAACTGAATATAAGAAAATGATTATCTGATTTCTATTTTTAATTACTGATACAGTGTGAATTAAAAGTGTAGACACCTCACCTGGACACATGATTACTGAAGTCACAAAATGAAGGGCAAAATCACTGGCAAAATGGCTTCACTTTTTGTTGACGATGCCAGGAGTAGTCGGTAGGCCTTACTCCATGGCATTATACACAAATAACATGCCCACACATATTGGCACACACCCACCCACCACGGGCATGCATGTATGCACATTTCAACACATAAAACACACCACACACCACACACCACACACTACACCATGGCATGTACCACACACCACCACACACACACAAAAGATGATATTAGTAGATGAGTGATGAAAAAAATCAGGACACATTATGTTGTTTTAAAGCATTTTTTGAAATGTGTTTAAAATAAAGAAAGCCCATACATTGCAAAGAAAAACCAATTAAGGTCAAACTCTGGTGGTGAAGGATGGGAAACTCAATATTAAACGGGGGGACCTAACATTGGCTTAATACAGCTCAGTGTATAAGCTAAACCATCAAGTTTAATTGGACGAAGGGATGAAATTTTTTAGCACGATCTAAAATTGGTCGTACGTACTTGAAGTTATGGTATTTACTTAGAAGTGAGCCAATTCTCAGTGTATTCCTTGTGATTGTGACTCTTACTGTAAAGCACATTTGTTGATGGTGTTGACTTTGATCTTATACGCAGAAAAGAAAGAAAATATTACAACTTTCCAAGATTATAACAACTTATTTCAAGATATAAAGTCTCTTCAGGTGATTAATTTCCAGAAAGCGGCGTGATTGTATAAAGATTTTGAACACTTTTTAATCATATGTATAAAATGTTGTATTGAATTAACTAAAAATAAAATATCATTATGGTTTTTAATGTTTGTCATGTAAAATATTTTAAGTAACCATGATGACACAAGATGACCAACAATTGTGTTGAGGCGTCGTTAAATCCGAATTACTTACCTTACTTTTTAAAACAATCAGGTGATTGGGCCCCCTCATTATAGACCAGTCTTCCAGAGTGGCTACATTCCTACGCTATCGAGATACCAACTACATCAATTGTTCACTCATCCAAAATATAATGCAACCTGAAGTTATAAGAAAGGCACTCCTAGGAGCTATCAGGTGAGATCTCAAGTAGACTTCAAGATAAGGGACAACTTTAAAACTGATGCGCCAATAGTGAACTTATGCATGAGTTGAAGTCTGCTTCCAGCTATTACCCATTTTTATGAGTCTTTACTTAATGTGTTGATAATAGAAAAAATATGTTGATTCTTAACTATGGTTATTTGCTTGTGGCATCTGTACATTGCTTCCCTGGAAGTGGTTGTGATTGTATTTTCTTTTACACCAGCTGTGGTTTTGGTTACAATGGATAAGAATTATTGTTACACTTGAGACTATTCTTGACTAATTCATTGGCTGATTCCTATTACAAGTACTCTTGCAAACGAATAGTTTGGACTGTTTCCTGGGCGTTTCCTACAACCAGGTCTGGAAAAGGAAATGCCAAATTCCCAGGAAACACAATCAAAATTCCCTCCAAGATTGCAAAATTTCCTTTCATTTCTCAGCATGTCGTATTCCAAAGGACAAAAAAAATTCCCTCCTAGCAAAATTCCTCGGAAATGCGGTTCCTGAGTCTCCACTTTTTCCAGGATGCCTACAACCTCATCACCAGAGTCACAGTCAGGTGTAATAAAACAAATACTACATGGTTATATTGAGGAAAATGACACACTATTTTCCCTCGGTACTGGCATTGGGCCACACCCCACCCTTCGGGTTTGGGGGTGATCGGAACCGTAGCCATTACATCGGGGGAAAATAGTGCTGTATTCTCCTCTAAACCAGTAGTGCTATTTATATACTGTCACCTTTTATCTATCATTCTTGTATGTTTTATTCAGATATGGCAAACCAACTAGTTTTAGGACATATGGAAGTGGCATTATGTTTGACAACCTGTCCGGATAGATTTATATGAGATTCAACAAGGGTCTATGGAGGGCCAAACATCATCTCCAAAGAAATTATTAAAAATGATAAGTAAGCACTAGATTTGCAGATTGATCATTATACCTTTAATTAACACAAAATATAACACTGGGCTCTCTTGCGTTGTCTTACATCTATATTGGTCCATATAAGTTCGCTCTTTTGGATCAAGGCCTGCCTATTGGTGTAATCAAAGTATAGTCAGGTGAACAAAAATAAATATAACGTCACAGTCCTCACACCTTTGTAAGTTACAAACTTTGGTTGCTTGCCTATTCTTGGAATAAGTTATATTTTTATTCCATTCATTGCTTCTATACAAAACAGGTATACAAAATACAGGGGCATAGCCAGCAGGGGGAGCGGGGAACATGCCCCCAAACAATTATGTTCGTTGGACATCGCGGTCCGTTGTACATTTTTTGCAAAAGCTGTTGTTTTGAGAGTGTGATGCATGCATGAATTACATCAGGCAGAGCTTTATAACATTGGTTTATGAGGTGATCTAAAAGTGTGGATGTGTATGGTTGTCTCATTTTAAATCCCCCCCCTCCCCACAACCCCCACCCCAATGCCGAGATCAGCGAGATGGGCACCTGCACGGTGAGCTTGAATCTGTTTTATGGACTTTTACCATACCAAGCAAAGAGGGAGGCAATTTTTAGCAGAGAAAAATTGGCTCCACAAAGCACAAATTTGATAAGTTCATAATTAAACATAAAGTCGTTATGACCAATGAAAATTGTCAACAGAAGTAAGATAGTGGGAAACCAAAAAAAAAAATATTTCAACATTCAATAGGCCATTTTAAAGTTCCCCATGTAAGCTGCGTATAAAAACTTGGGTGTATGTGCATAGGTAGTATATGGTGTATTTAACAAAAGGTTTAAGGTGGGTGGCAAATTTGGTAATCCACTGCATTATATCGACAAAATAAAAAAGTAATTATCCTTTTGTTTGTTTTAGATATGCATAATTAATAAAGGACACGGATGATGACGCCGAGCGTAGTACAACCAAGAATCGTTTCTCTGATGACCGAGTCCAGAATTTCAAATTTTTTCATAATCACCAAGATTGAACCAGAAGATGTATTGTTGGAAAAGACTTATCCAATTAGAGTTGTCATCTCTGACAGTTATTAGGTACTTGAATTTTGGTGTATAACAGCGGCCCCTACCGGGGCAGTCGTCAGAAGGGGCAAATTCCAAGTACATTCCGCCAGAGGGAGAAAAAAATTCATCCGGTGATTTGCTCCAATAAAGTTTGGACTTGAGAAATTGTGCTTAGAGCGCGTGAATTGGTTGAAAATCCGGAAGAAGAGAATGAAAATGATATTTTGGTCCGTATTGTCCCGCTTTTTCAAGCCAGAGGGGGCAACCTGCCCCCCCTTTCCCCTTGGTCGGTACACCACTGTTGAACAAACAAAGAAGTGACTTTCAATTTTAATTAGTTACCAAAGAGAAACCCAGGAAGGAGCTAGGCTCATTTTAAACACATCTCAAGTAGAAAAAGGTTTGAGTGATTAAATCAGTACACAGCCTGAAAGGGATCCCTGGAAACAGGATTCTTAGGTGCCGCAAATTGTGCCTTAAGGTGGGAGGGGCGATTAAGGATATGAAGTTTTCATCTTAATAGATGTCCTTTACTCCAAAACACCATTGTAAGTTTGCGCTGTTTTCATATTTACTCAGTACTCAGATTAAAATACATAAAATCAGCCACATAAAATGATAATAAAACAATAAATGTAAGAATAATGATTAAGTATGCCACAACTAATTACCGTTCAAATTGACGCTTCGTGAGAGATAGATTATAAACCATGAGTACCAAGGGTAGAACAAAACGGCCTCTATAAGGGGCTTATTTCCATTGGGCCCTCAAGTGAAAACACAAATGGACAAATGAGACAAGCCGGCAAGAAAAAAAACCTACAAATACAAGCAACACAAACATTAAAATAGTGTAAATAACAAGTATGATTAGAAAGTTTAAATAACAAGTATGATTTTCAATCAGTGATGATGTTTGTGAGAGGCTAAAAACGTATTTGTAAGCTCCTAGAGTACTGTGTAAAAAAATTAATATTGGCGACCAAAATGGGGCACATTTTCGTACATAACTTCCAAACCAAACATCCTTTGGCTCTAAGTGTCACAGGGTAAATGATGAAAAATAGTAGTTTCTTCTGATACCAAAATGTTGCCCACTGCCGGTAAAATCTGGGGCTCGGGGACAAGGCTATTAGCGATAGGGCCCATGGTACCTTAAGGAGGGGGGTCTAGGACAGTAGACACAGATACACAGGATCAAATTTTAAATTGATCAATCTCGTTGAAAGTATACACGTTATTTGTCTGACCGTAAGGATTCCAAAAAAATTACAAAACAGAAATATTTAGCAATATATTTAATCAAAGAATTTTTAAATTAATTAAAAACCACAAACAATCACTAATAAAAAAGGTCAATTTGAGTTGTACAGGGGTCAACTTGAAGTTGCTCTGATTGGATAAAAAAGATGGTGCAAATTATTGGTGGAGTGATAGGATTAAAATACGAACTTAGTTTAACTGTCTTAAATGCTTACATACCAAAGTAGGGCAAAGAAGGTCAAGGCCCATTGATTGACAATGATTATCACTCGAAACCTTTTTTTATGGCAAGATGTGTACAAATGCTCTAGATCGCGGATAAGTACAGCATAACTAGGAAATGGGCTTTTCACAGTAACAACACCAAATGATCCCACTGGTGTCAAAACAGTTTAAGCCTGGAAAACAATATTATGATTCTTTGCTTTGAAAATGTCAACACGACATTTCCAGTTACTTGCAATAGAGAGATAGTTGTGTAAATTTCAACACTCTATGTGAAACTTTTAAAATGGCATGCAGCAAGGTCTAGGAAAAAGTAACGGTCGAATTTTGACATACCCTGGTTTCAACCGTTAATTGCAATTTCAAAGCTGAGACTAAATGTTTGTATGTACACTACATTTTTCTTAATCTTAAGAATTGTTCTAGATTGGATACAAACTGTCAAACCATTGCACTGGGTGATATCTACCCTGACACTGTAGTATGCAATTTTAGATTCCCCATGATAACGGTTGTAACATTGACGTACTTTGTCAAAAACATATGCTTTAAATACTGAAACTGAAAGAGTTGGTTTTACACTTTCTAGAGATGACTTAACCTAATTTCTTTACGCAAATCATTGTAAGCATGGTCTGTGCCTGTAACATGTACTTTAACTATGTAACTAAACTATTAACAGGCAAACATTGACATACTACTTTTGCAACTGTTACAATCTACCAAGCTGTAAATGAAAAAGTTTACATCCTTTAACTCATTTAAATGGCCAATGTATCTAACAGTTTTAAATATGGACTACATAGAGCTGATTAAACATTGTACAATATGAACAATGATGAAGTAGGTGACCTGAAATTTCAGAAAAAGTTTGCCATACATAGTTAAACCGTTATCACAAAAAATTAAAAAAGGCTGTAGTATTTTTCCAGATGATTTAAACTCAATCTCTTGTATTTTTTTGGTGGATAGCTGAATGAGCATTTCTTTGTATCATAGCCATTTTTACTGGTTTTATCATCCATTTTTCTTGAAAAGGATGATCAATAATAGCTTTTTGGCATGTTATCTGACAAGCCAAATTTTGGTCATTTCTGGCACATAAATGGTCATAAAATCAAACAACATCCTAACAGGCTGAAAATTTCAGCACTATCGCTCCTGATAATAATCTAGTCCTATAAAAAATTAAAAGCAAGTGCTACAAATACCATTCACAAAATCAAAGATGAAATTTAAACACACTCGTGTGTTTGGTTTACTGTGGAAAAGGCCAAATTACAACGTGTATTGTATGGGGTAATGTAATAATCATACATTATGTGTGGACATACATGTGTTCCTAGAGTCTTGTCAATTGTACTCTGATACCATTCAACTTACCCTCTGTCATAATTCCTTTTCTCTTACAAACTATGCCCCGCTTCCCACCAACGAACATGACAACGCTCAATGGAAATACATAGATGCGCATTACAAAAATTGGGAATTTCTATTTCCTATAGAAGCAAATAGAAATTCAGCCAATGTTTTATACTGAAATAGAGGCATATAAAACTCCCTTTTGTTTTTTACCTTAAGACTTTCTGTAGCCAAATAAAAGGTAAGAGATCTAATGAGTGTCTAATCGCTGTGAAACCCACTACTTAAATTGCAATGAATAATATGGATTCCTCGAATTCTCTTGTGGCACCTTTAATACTGGAAATATTTTTTCAATTTACCTTCAATTAGTAGATTACATGTTTCAAACATAAAGTGGCACATTGAGTTCCCTAAGGCTTATCAATTGTTAGAAAGAAACAAAAAATATTTATAATTTTGATGTTAAACTACATGTTACAAGTTACAAATATAAATCAGTGTTTATTACCTTAAAAAGTATTGTGAAAAGTGTTCAAATGCATTGATAATTGTCCCGTCCTGTACTAGTTCGGCAATGGGGACGAGAAATGAGCAGCGTCCGTCCGTCCGTGATAAAATGTTAACCACGTTGTGTGAGATTTTTCTGGAGTCTTCCATAAGGGCTATGATGATGTAACTTGGTGGAAGAACGGGGTTGATGACTTCTCGACCTGATTATTTTGGTCATAAAATATGCAAATTAGTATCTATTAGCATAATTACGGTACATTTTCTCAAGGCTTGTGTACGATGTGTCTGGAGTTCCGTAAGGTGTATAATGATTTAACATGGTGGAAGGAGCGGGCTGGAGAATCCTCGCCTGATTAGCTTTTGGCAATTTTGGGCAATTGAATATGCAAATGAGCGAATTAATAGGCAAAAACCAGCTCGAATCACTATATTTTTGAAACGGTAACATATTGATATGCAAAATTCCTTACTGCATTAAAGCTATCATGGTGTGGCATCACTTTAACATTTTAAAGTGTGTTGATATTTGGCTTAGGTATCAATGAGCTAATTACATATGCCTAATTGCTGTATCGCTAAAAACGTAGACAAAATTCCCTCGCTATGTGAAAGACTACTCTGCCATACTTCTTTTGCGTCAATCATAATTTTGGTCAAAGTGCTTGCCGGGCCAATTAAAGGGGCATTTTTTATGCAATTGGATCTAATTAAATATTGTATTACTGTAGGTATCACTGAAACAGTGCCTCAGATACAGATGCCTGTCACTACATGCAAGACTGAACTCTCCATACATCTTTTGTGTGAATTTGCAAGTCCTCAAAGTGCTTCTGGGCCAATTAAAGGGCATTTTTTGATGGGCAATTGAATCTAATGAAATATATGCATAATTTCTGTAATATCGCTGACACGGTACATTGGATTGCAAGGGGGTGGTGGGGTGTCGGGGAGGGGAGTGGAGGGTGTTGGGGTTGGTGTCTCGGGGCGTAGGGGTGGGGTATCTCGGAGGGGGCTAGTCGGGGTGTCAGGGAGGGGGACAAGGCTGGGTAGTCGGGGAGGGGACGGGCGGGGTGTCAGGGAGGCCTAGGGGAACGGTGGGTGTTGGGGAGGGAGACGGTGGGGTGTCAGTGAGGGGGGGATGGGTTGGAGTTATACATGTATTTGCATTTATCGCATGTTAATGATCGCGGGGAGAGAAATAGATGAGGATAAGGGAAGGGAGTAGGCAAGGGGGAAGAGAATTAGATAAGCATAGATCACTTTTTCCTACTCCCTCTTTTACGCATCCCGTAATTACAAGTTCGCCTTGTGTTACTATATTTTGGACAGTACATAGAAAATGTACTGTTGAAGAAGAGAATATGGCGGTAACATAGAAAAGCCCTGTTGACAGTGGGCAAAACCAAGTTCGTTTCCAGTAGCTCTTACACATTTTGATTTTGGAGCAATTTTTCACACATGTTGTTGTTTATTTGATTCCTGAGAAATTTGATTTTAAAGACGAAAATGCCTCAGATAAAAAAAAAAATCATTTTAAACAAATATAAGTGATTCTAAATCAATATTTTTGTTTTATAAACAATAATTTGACACCCAATGTTGTTTGCAATTGTTTTTGATTTATCACGTGGCCTGATTTGATCTACTATTTCTTGGGAATCCTTTAATTTTTTTTTCACAAAATTGAAAAATAAATACACACATTTTGTTTTTTATGTACAAAACCTTTTGAAACAACTTTTCCCCCCTTAGCAATAAACTTTTAAGCATGGCCTACCCTTTGATCAAGAGAAATGCCCAAATGTAAAACACTATTTTCTCTGATGTATTGGCTGTGTGATAGAATATCTATCTTTGATAAACATATCCAAGATTGAGTGTTAGCAATACAATTTTCTAACTAGAAACACAACCCGGGGTGGTGGGGGGGGGGGTGGGAACACAACTCAACTTTCATTTCACCTTGGCCTTGCAAACTGACAAAAGTTGCAAAGGGGGTCTTGCAAACAGAAAATTGCAAATTTGGACCCTTGAGAACTAAATTTTGTTCAAAATTAGACCACAACATTTTGCTTGAAATAGTGGTCTTGCGAACTAAAACATGCTCAAATGGGACCCTTGCGAACTGTTGGAGACGCCTGAAAAGGGGGTTTTAAGGGCCGCACCTTTTCAGGTCAGTGCCCCCCCACTTTTTGTCGAGTAATAACTCTGATGTGTCATTGCAAATATTTTAATGAAATAAAATGCATTACAAGGTCTCAAAGTATTTTAAAAATATATATAAATACAAAAATGTGATCTTTGATTTCTTTATTCTGGGCTTATCTATGTTTAGGAGTAATGTTTGTTATACAAAATTGCATAATTTTTAGTTCAAATTGAACTCCATATGACCATAAAGGGGAGGTACATTAAAACCATTGCACTGTTTTAGATTTCAGGCCCAAAATGAATACATAATGGATGTGTCATTCTTGTCTTATGAAAAGCTGGAAACTGCAAAATGGAATACACCAAAAAATTTTTTTGCTTGCAATATTTTTGAAGGGGCATTTTGTGAGCCATAGCTGTGCCCTGACTTACATTTAAAAAAAATAATGATTTGATATCAACTAAACTATTGACAGTATTGTACAGATTTGGTTGTCTCAGGAAGAAATTAGGAATTTGGTAATTTCTGTCTGTTTACAATGCTGCAGCCAACAGGACACTCTAATGGAAACACGGTCATAAGACACAAAAAAGCACAATCACAATCAACCAAATTTTTGGAAATATGTATTTTTTATTTTTCCAAAGGTAACTGTTGAACCATAAAGTAAAAAGAACGTGCTGGGATCACAAAATGCATCTGTAATTAGTAATCCATACAATTGTTTGTAAATACTAGTTCATCTATCTATATTTCAAATAAAGTTGTGTAAGTTTTAATGATATTTTAATTTTATATCAAAAGCATCTTTAGATGTAAATAATTTCCTCCGTCCATACTTTGTCAAGTTAAAAGTTATGCAACTACAAACTCAAGGAGAAAATAATTAATCAATAGCTAGTTATTGAACTTGGAATAAGACCAGGTACATTTTTAGTTTATTTTTAATTTTATATCAAAGGCATCTTTAGATGTAAATATTCTCCTCCGTCCATACTTTGTCAAGTTAAAAGTTATGCAACATAAAAAGTTATGTCAAGTTAAAAGTTGTAGTGGCAAAGCTTGATCTAACACTGATTAGTAGTGTTGTGTGTGTGGTGAAAATAAGTTTTCATGTTAAATGGTGTTTATAGGGAGCAGTCATTTTTTACACTAGGGGAGGGATGGAGAAATTAAACTTTTTTTGCAAAATATTTTGCATTACCCCTTCATTTTCAAAATTTCACATCCCCTCTTGATTTTATGAAATTTCTCCATGTAAAAGTTCAAATTTCTCTCTCTCTCTCTCCTTGATGAATATTTCATGTTCCCCACTTTCGATCATTATTTTTTTTGTATTTCCATATCAAGTCCTCCATTTCCCCCTTTTGGTGTAACTAATGATGCCTCCTTTAGGGCTGTTATTTTTTTGTAAGGGAGTCCCAAATGTTGGGATTGTCAGACAGTGGTGGCCTACCATCATTCAGTATGGCAACAGTCACAAGTGAACCAAAATAAACACAGTAATACTAACTACAAGTTGATTTGGGGATTTGACGCTAGAAAGTGATGGACACCTTTCGGACCTAACACCTATGGATAATATCTATCTCTCCTCTGCCAACCCTAGCTCAGTTGGCAAGAGTGCCATGCTAGTAATTTTGAGTCCAGCCAAGTGCACATTTTTTTTCCACCACTTGTGTGCGCTGGCCATCTCCAGGAAAAGATTAACAAATATTCATCCTTGTCTGCCTGGAGAACTAAGTAGTTAAAAATTTCAAACAAATATACCTTGTATATACCGTTCGGATGCTGTCCGCTAGGAAAGCGTTGGACACCTTTTGGACCTAACACCTATAGATGATATCTGTCGCTCCTCTGGCAACCCAGGCTTGTTAGCTCAGTTGGCAAGAGCGCCGTGCTAGTAATACGGAGGTTGCTGGTTTGAGTCCGGCCAAGTGCACACATTTTTTTGTTAATACTTGTGTGCGCTGGCCATCTCCAGGAAAAGATTAATAAATATTCTTCCTTGTCTGCCTGGAGAACTAAGTAGTTAAAAAATTCATTTGATTCATGTGTTGTGTGAAAGCCATATGAGTGTGTTTCAATCATTTCTTGCTGGGCATGTTTAGACCATTTTGTGTGAGATATTCTGTTAGGATAGATGTGTGGCTGGATGTTCAGACAACTACCCCAAAAATATACCAAAAATAAAATGGATTTGCCCTGGGATTTACTTCCCATCCTTATACTGGGCCTTATACCTAAATTTGTTGAACCACCAGTATTTATAGCTGTGACCTTTAATGAACTACAACCTGCAGATGGCAAACTTTACATGTTTTAATCCTTAGTAATGAACATGCTGGCAGTGGCGTCGTGTCCGTGACAAGCTTTTTTCAGGGGAAAAGGGGGGGGGAACATATATTTCTGGAGGGGTGTCTGGTAAGCATATATTAAAATTTGTTAGTAAAGTATAGACCGCTGTTGTTTTCACTCTAAAATGCTGTGGGTAGAGAATTTCACTAATTTTTCAGGGGGCAAGGGGGGGGGGCTGCCCTCCCCCCGCCCCCTCTGGTTACACCACTGCATGCTGATATACTTTTCGATGCATTTCGACCCTTTCCATTCCATATTTTTGACTGTAATTTGAAGTATAAACTTTACCCCCCCAAAAAATCACATTCCATTGCTTTGATTTTGGTAGACTTTTGATATATTGTTCATAAAGATTTTCTCAGTACCATTCTAGAGTAATTGATTTTGTTGCAATTAGTTTTGGGTTAAGCCATCATTTGTCCTAATAAGACTGGCCTAGTGGGTTCGCAGTTATTCATGCTTGTAGTTTTCTTTTCTTTTTAGCCATTCAAATTTTATACAACTAGTGCATTTCCCCCATGTGTGACCTTTGACCTATGAATGTGACCTTTGACCTTAGATTTGTTTGTGCTCAAGTCAGTGGTCCTTTTGATCAAATTTGGTGGTCATAGAGTATTCTATGTAAATTGACCTCTAGATGACCTTTGACCTTTAGGTCACTCTGAAACCCCTGATAACAAACATCAGACTGTCTTTCCCTACCTTCATGCAAAATGTCAGCCCCATATGTCAAAGCATAACGAAAATGCATAGCTGGACAGACAGACAGATAGGACATTCGGAGCTATTTCTACACAAATTGACCTCAGGTTGACCTCTAGATGACCTTTGACCTTTTGGGTCGCTCTGAACCCCTGATAACAAACTTCAGACTGTCCTCCCCCACCTTCATGCCAGGGGCGGTGCCAGGAGGTGGCAAGGGTTTTTTTTTAAGCTATTTTACCTATATGATGTAATGTTTGCCCCTTATGATTTTACCCTGCTTCATGCCAAACATCAGCCCCATATGTTGAAGCATATTAAACGAAATACATAACTGGACAGACAGATCTCATTTTTTAGTAGTGTACGTAACCAATTTCAACAAGACTGAGAGGGTCTCGGGAGCTGCAGTACACGGTTCCCTGAATCTAGAATATGCAGTTGCCAAGTATCCTATACTGCCTGATAGCGTTTTATTGTCCCCGTCGAACGAGTTCGGAACAGGGACTATATGAAATGAGCAGAGTCCGTCCGTTCATCCGTCCATCCTTGATAAGAATGTTAACCCACTTTGTGTACAATTTATCTGGAGTTCCGTAAGGACGACAATGGTATAAAATTGGATTCATTGAGTCCAATACTGTTAGTAATAAAATTGGATTGATTCAGCCCAGATTTATTGGTCGAGCCATGAGTTGAAAAATATTGAGCGAGACAAGGTCGAGCCCAATATTTTTCAACTCATGGCGAGACCAATAAATATTGGGTGCAAATCATCCAATTTTATCATTATCATGCGTAGGATCTGATATTATCGCGTATCGGACACCTCAAAGCAAGATAATCAAATTTATTGGTCGAGCCATGAGTTGAAAAATATTGAGCGAGACAAGGTCGAGCCCAATATTTTTCAACTCATGGCGAGACCAATAAATTTGGCATTGGACAAAAAAATTTTATCATTATGTTTTGAGAATCTTGTGTCCTAAATTACTATACACATTTCATTTTAAAAGTAGGTACAAGGAACCATAATTATAAGCTATAGAAGCAGATACATGGAATCTGCAGACCAAATAAGTATCAATAGACACTGTGAAACACTGAGAAACGGCAAAAGCATGGAAACACCAAACAGTGGTAACCACCCAACACATGGGATCCACCAGAGTGGAAACCACCAACGACATGGAATTACCTAACACCAGGAACCAAGAACCACTCAAAGCATGGAACCACCAAACATTGTGAATACCAATGGGAATACCAAACGATAAGAAATACAAGACATGGAACCACCTACAGCAAATCTGGGAAACCACCCAAAACATGGAACCATTAAATATCAGGAACCAACAAAGGAATGGAACATATAAAACAATCACAGGATGTTCCAGGAACCACCAAAAACAAAAACTACAAACATTTTTTTTAAACAAAAGTAAAAACACCCCAACACACCAAAAATGTTGAAACATCCAAATTGTTCAACAATCAGTCAGCAGTTACATAAATATGTCTATATCGTCACCAAGGAGGAAGGAGGACAGTCCTAATCTACAGTGAGAACTGAATGCATTCTAGGGTTAGGGAATTGGGTCGGAGTCGGAAGTGTGATGAAAAAAGTGGCATCCCATTTTTGCTGGCATTTGAGACTGATGAAACTCTCATTTATTGGGCCTCACCATGTGTAGTAATATAGGACGGAAAATTCTCAAACATTTAAACATGATATAACACTTAGTGGAAAGAAGCGGGTTGATGAGATCTCTACCTGATGGATTTTGGGCGTAATAAAATATGCTAATTAATATCGTATTGACATAATTTAAGAAAAATTTTTCCCACAAGGCTGTATACAAGTTATATGAGTTCTGTAGCGTTATAATGATGGAACCTAGGTTTTGGAAGGAAGCGAGTTGAAGAGTTCTCGATATGATTAGATTTTTGGCGTAATTTCCGGCCCAATTACATTATGCAACAAAAGCTAATTAATATGCAAACACATTGGCGTAATTTTGAAACGGTACATCGGATACGCCAAAATTCCCCTGGCTTCTTAAATGCTAAGTCGGATTGAGCGTCATGTGTAAAAAAAAAACTTTTTCACAAAATTACTCTTTCTAGGTTGTACTAAGTTTTCTGTAAATTACTTTGGTTTTCTTTGATTTTTTTAAGTTTTATAAAGTAGAATTTGAATTTAGATTGATCGGATTTTTCGTTTTGATGTAGTAAATTACATTTATGTGTAGTATAGGGGCTTAATAGTACCAAAGGATACTGTGTATACCAAAATAACGGATCCGGAATTTTATTACAAGATTGTGATTTTATATATAAAAAGACAGATTTTGAAAATCTCGTGTTCATGACACCCGATATTCCATACTAGATTTAGGATTTTGGAGGTTGTCCGAGCATCAAGGC
This sequence comes from Ophioderma brevispina, assembly GCA_023653785.1. NCBI lineage: Eukaryota > Metazoa > Echinodermata > Ophiuroidea > Amphilepidida > Ophiodermatidae > Ophioderma > Ophioderma brevispina. Next base: position 185,358 of record JAMKCH010041948.1, read on the forward strand.
TAGCATGCTGGCCGAGCCTCCTCTGGACATCTGTGGGAAATCCTAAATCGCATTGTATTTTGCCATTTTGCCCGATCGATTTCTCCAAAACCGCATGACGATTTCTTTATATTTTTATCATATAGCGAAAAAAACATAATTTTAAGCAATTACGTTAAGCGAACTTGTGGTTCATAGAAGAAATTAGGAGAAATTGCGAGGACAGGGCCTTTAAAAAATTTCAATTTTTTTTCGCTAAAGTAATGCTGTTCAAAGCAGTATTCAAAGTAAATAAAAACACAATCGTGTCTCATACCGCCTGTATCAGGTGGCCCCGCCCATTCCAATGCCATAATCGATGAGGGCACCAGTTATAATGTCAAAGCATTGTCAAAGGTACAGAATTTGGCAGAACATGCAGGTATTCCAGCTTGTCTTGTTTGGATGAGGAGTGGTTTGTGGACCCATCACAAAATATACCAATTTGCCTGCTTGAAAATAGACTTAAGCAGAAACTGCAACAGGTGAAGAAAACAAACCCAAAGCCAAAGTCTTTCATCCAGCTCAGAGATCCAATGCCGCCCATGTTAAGACTATGCAGCAATATAAGGAAATGCACAAGCACTACTGACGACCCAGTAGAGTTTGGGGCAAAATGGGTCTGAGGCTCGGGTTCCACTTGGAGACGCCTCCAGATCCGAAAACATTCTTGGAATATAACATTGATGTGAGACAGGAACCCTTCAGTATCAAATGGATGCAAGGTGCAAAGACGAATGTATGCTACAATGTTCTTGACAGAACGTTAAGATGGACTGGGGAACAAAATTGCATTTTACTGGTAAGAAAATGTTGAACTCACTCAGCACTCAGCCTTTGCTAGTTTTTACAGTAACATTAACCCATACTAGGTACTGAGTTACAGTAACGTTGGCTCATATGACTTCGCTGAGTTGGCGAAGTTCAACTTTTGGCAGAATGATAACTATCTTTAACTTTATTTTTGACTCACCCTCGAGTACGTCAATGGCGAATGCTAACACTTATCCCCGTGCAATTTCATCCCCGAGTCGAGACATTTCATCCCCGTACCATTTCATCCCCGAGACACTTTCCATCCCCGAGACATTCTCCTGAGACGATTCATCCCTGAGACGATTCATCCCCTAATTAAATTGGTTGTTTTTCGTTTTTTAATGTCACAACGTGATATAAAACATTGAAATAGGAACGAAAGCAAGGGGCATTTGTGATCCACAGCCTCACCACTACCATCCCTCGACTTACCTAAAAGAAATTGAGATTTTTTATTCATCTTTTAACTTGTGGCCTAAGTAGGCCTATGTGTGTGTGCCTATTCTTACGTATGGCCGAAAGTAGGTAACATTTACGAAAGCTATTTCCAGCCTGCTGAAAATGACATCAAATTTGGGTTATGCAAAGTCCCTTGTCGGCGGCACTTTCCGTTTCATACTTGCATCCACGGAGTAGTAGACTCCTCAGCCATCCATTCATTCCCCACACTTTATTTTAGAATCCATTGCATATCGAAAAATAGCGTAAAACTTCTGAAAACGTTGATACTTTCAGTGTAGATTTGTCCGAAGATCAAACATGTGCTATTACTTTTGTTTGGGGATATGACGTCGAAGACCAGAACAGTCTCTCTTGCCGTACCGGCCCGCACACGCTTATTGCGTTACACACACACACTGTGTTGCGTGTTGGGAAGAGATTACAATCATGTTACTGAATATCCGGGACAATTTCAGAAAGCACGTGATCTCGCCACCATTTTGGGTAACCAGACATGTGAACCGATGTGAATATCTGACACCCCGGGATTTAAAATTTCGCCGATTTTTTCTTTGCCATTAGGGAATCGTTCATAAACAAGTAGAAACTTTGGTAACCAGCCGTTATTAGTCCCTGTGGTATCCGGTAATGGAGCTATTGGTGTAGAAATGTTCTTATTTTTTTGTTGTCTCCTGTCACCCATAGTCACACGTTAGCTTGGTGGGTTCTGACGGATACTACTGCCCACATCTCAAATTGTTGACCCGAGGGGCTACAACCAGATATGTGGTACATATCTAGTCTTACTCAATTCGATCTGGTTGCATTTTCTGGTCCGTAAACCAGACAGAAATTATAACACGGTGGACTATGGTGCAAGCGTGAATAAAACGTCGCATAACGTCAAACGCGCTGTCAATAATAACAGCAACAAAACATAGATCAAACAAACAAAGCAATTAAAAAAAACAGAGACCAATAAGTGTGTTTTAATTTCCACAGCCAGCGCAAACAATCAGACCCCAAGAGACATATGGATGAGCATGAATAAAGAGCTATATAGACCCTGTCTAAATAAAACAATAATTGGGAAAGTGGACCTGGGGTAATTGGGAAGGGAAATCTGGGTTATTCAGAAAAGATCATGTTGCCTGCAAAGAGACGTGAGTATTTGGAAATTGGCCATATTTAGATGAAAAAAGGAACTTTCGAGTATTTGGTATGGGTTGGTGGAGGTAGTGCGAAGTCGCGGTGCCTGTATTAGTTGGGGAAAGGCACCTGTGTTAGATAAGAATCTAGTTTTACTTGATGATTTCGGTGGCAGCTTGGAAGGGCTCTGAGACAGATGAAAGGGGATCTTGGGTATTTGGAAGGGATGCAGTTAGGACTTTTGACTCTCGTAGTTATCAAAGTGGAAACGCGTTATAGTTGCAAAGGGCTCTGGCTAGTTATTTTTTTATTTTTTTTTGTTTGTTTGGTTTGTTTTATACCGCATGTCACTTAGGTCCAGTTACTGTGTACACTTTCATCCTGTACAGGAAAGGGAGAAAGAAGCCGTAATCTAGGTTGGTCGAACAAGTACCTCTTACGAAGCCGATTTTTCTTAACGGGAAACAATGGACTGCAACTTAATGTGCTCTCAAATTCCTTTTTTAGAACGTAACTTACGTGTTCCTAAACGTCTCCAGCGACAGTAGTGAAGCCGACAATGCAATTCTATGAATAGTAACTATGTGAATTGTTAGGGTAACATGCCGAAATGCATGCCATCCTACCCAAGGTAACCGCACTCGTCTCAATCTCACGTTGATCAAGTGTCGCTGCTGCTTTTCGTTTACCATCCGGTATTTTGCTGTCAAATTTGCATTTGAATGTTGTGCATATATGCAAATCGTATTGTTGTTACATCCAGTGCACGTGGCACAGGACGTGGCGCTCAACCCATGGCGCCGCCATTGGAAATACATTTTTTTTTTCAAAACAGAAATTGAACAATGATTATCCATTATCTAAATTCTTTAAAGTCTTAACTAAACTCAATTAATGAAAATCTTTTTACTGATAAAAGTCACTGCGTCTAGTGTACAGAATGATTACACTGTGAGCTAGACTGCTAAACCTGTGAATGTCATTGTCTTAGCACATGCGAGTTTGATTGGTGACCGTTCAAATCATGAATTTCCCTGCTGTTCGTTGCAATATTCGCAATAAACCTAAGCTCCAAAAGAGCATGTTGAACGAACGTGAAAATTGAACACTGGAATCGTCGGCCCTGTCACAGCCGATCCCCCATTTAAACCTTTACCTCTCCACAGGTCAGTTGGCCAATGGACGTCTGTTTATAGATAACCCTCGTGAGATTAAACACATGCCTGCTGGCGATAGAATCCTGGGATAAAGTCGGAATCAGAAAATTGCCGATTTTTCCTTTCAAACGTGAGTAATCGCATTGATATTCTCGACCGCAAAATGCCTTAGTTAACATTAATCCCTGTATACTGCTCAATGGTGCATATGTGTGAACCAACGTCTCAGGCATAATTGCTTTCTTCTCTGGAATGTAAACATAAGCTTTTCGCTGATCCCCATATTGCCGCCTCCCCCGCAACCCTATGTAGACCTATGGGGATACAAATTAAGGGTTGCGGTCCCGAAACTACCGATAACTATAGGTCAACTGTTTTTCACAAGGCACACTGTAACAATGTATAGGATTGTGTTATTCATCATATCCCTATACTGGATTCTGTCTAGATTTTGCTTATCTGTCACGTAACTTTTACAAAGTAGGTATTTTTATTCTTATAATTTTAGATCTACCTTAAGTCTAACAAATAAAGCAAATTTGATAGCTACAGAAAAGGTTTACAACCATTTGGCAATTATACGGACCCATCTAGATGCACTGCTGGTAGTTATTAACTGCTCAATTGTGGTCACTTGTTCAATTGGGGGTCAGTTTAAAGATAACACAGGGGTACCAAATTTAAAATGTCTTAATCATGTTGACTAGTATGCCAATTGTTCGTCCAGTCATGAGGATTTAATGTGTAGTCATTCACTTACGTCATTGGTTGTGGGAGTTAGGTAATGGTAAAAACAAGGCGGTTCTCGAACCGCAAGTGTCGCCTAGTTGCGTGATCACTTGCTCTATGATAAGGTTGGCAAATGATGAGTAGAAAGAGAACCAACTGACACTGGAGAGGAAGTGTTTACAAATGGTCACATGAGGTCACCAGGTCACATGAGGTCACCAAGTCACATGAGGTCACCAAAGTAATATGAGGTCACACCGCACCACTACCACCCCACCCCGCCCCAACCCACCCTAGTTCTGCTGAGCATAACCTTTTCATCTCACATTCATCTTTTAACATTTGGACATTATCGTATATCAGCTACGTAAAGGTTATGCCGCTGTACATGGACTTGGTATCAACAAAAGCAAATGCCAAATGTAAAGTCATCTGACATCGTCAAGATCTTTTCAAACTACCTCAAGCAGGATCTTACAATACTACATAACAAGAATCAACATGTGTTTTGTGACCAACAAACGAACATGTGTCGACTTGACCGCCAAACTACGAAACTGGCAACCACACACTCATGACAGTTTTAGCCCTGGAGTAAATAATTCTGCGTTGAAAAATTCATCCAAGGTCAGTACTTTTTTTCGCCGGTTGGATGAAAAACCATGTGTGGTTCTTGTTCTGTAGTATTGTAAATGCTACAGAGTTCCTGTTTGAGGTAAGTTTGAAAAATCTTGACGATGTCAGATGACTTTAAAGTTGGCATTTGCTTAGGTGATACCAGTCCATATGTTTACAGCGGCATAACCTTTACGTTATACGATAATGTCCAAATGTTAACAGATGAATGAAAGACAAAAAGGTTTGCTCAGCAGACTACCCCCACCCCCGATGCACCCCACTCTTCCCCGACACACCCTTCCCCGACGCCACCCTTCCCCGACGCACCCTTTGCCCCCGTAGCACCCTTCCCCCGATGCACACTTCCCCCTCCCTGACACACCACCCTCTCTCCTTCGCATCCCATCCTGACACTACCCCGGCACACCAATCTGGTGAAGGCCAAAGGGTACATGAGGTCACCAAGGAAACATGCGGTCACCAAGGTTACATGGGATTTGAAAAGACGGGCGGGCCCTGGACGGTACCTGCTTTTAGTCTGAATTTGATCTCAAATCTAATAACAAAAGGTCCGAAAGTGTTTTTCCAAGGCTATGGGATTTAAATTGAGTAAATTTGGGGGGATAATTCTATATTGATTACCTGATAAGGCGTATTTCCACTACTGTGGAAAATATAACGTTTTTGGGTAGTAGTCCTATCTTAGACCAACCTTGAAAGTGATTGTTGAATAAGATAACATGTGCGTAGAAGTCATGTGTATAAACTAAATTAGAATACATCCCGCTACTATCACAGGGCCATCAGCCCGGCCGGGCAGAGGCCGGCAACTTCCATAGCCGAGAACACATTCTCTGGGGACACATTATATAGAGCAGCGTCATGGCAAGGAAAGTCGAGTGGTTCCAAAAAATAGCATATGCGCATTAGCGAAATTATAAATCGTGCCTGCTAAATCTTCTCAGATCTTTGTGTCCTTTTTGTATATTACGTCGTTCTATAGAGACTATGACGAAATATCGAAACTTAATATGTTAACTTGGCTATTCTTAAATGTAACTCCTATATTACTTGGAGTGGTGATCCTACATGTACAACATGCCTTTGTACATTCCAATAATGTTTATGCAACAAAACGATTGTCACATATGAATACTACTTTAGTCTCTCGATTCTTTGTAGTATTGTAAGATTTTGCATTCCTCAGCTGATACAGTCCTAATTCTGGGTACAAGGAGAGGTGACGCCGTTTTCACAAATGTGGCAGGTATCGTGAATCTATATACTCGGTTAATTCATCGTAGGGAGTAAATTACTCGGAGCTGTTCTTATCATCCATGTCCTTGGATGAAGTGTAAAAGAATTTAAAATGTAATCGGTCCTCGTCTAGAGAACATTTGGTAAAGTGAGATTGCAACTAATTTCCCTGGCAATTTAAGGTATTATAGGCCTACTCGATAAAAGGGCGCGGGAATGACGTTTACTTTAACGTTTCCCTAAAAGGTTGATTCATGCCACACTAGCATGAAATGCATAGCAGCAGCTAGCAAGACGTACGTTTCTGAACTCCTTCTCAGGGGTTCTTCATCAGTTGCCAACTGCTGAGGTCAGATCCTCCCACCCATGCAAATTGCAAATTGTGCGCCCTCAGCGTAGTGCCCCATCTCTCTGTCATTGGCGTCCTGGGCCATACTCTCTCATATAATGTTGCTGTGGGGGTTTTCGCCATCCTCCCGCACAGCTAGTCCTGTTTTGCATTCCCAGCATATGCCGGTCCCATTTATACTCCTGGGTGGAGAGAGGCGCGAGGTTAAGTGCCTTGCCCAAGTCACAACACATTGGCGACAGCGGGGCTCGAAACCACAACTTATGCTTATGAGACTAGCGCTGATCCGCTGCAACCACAATGTGCCCCATGCGTAGAATTAAAGTATAGGCCCCAAACGACTTACACCCGTTTTGATGTTGCAATGGAATTGTTACATTTAGAATGCAAACCCAAAATTCGTGTTTGCACCTCGGTGAGCGGTCTAGCTACCCGTAAAACGTTATAAAGTCCGAGTAGTGGATGCCCACTCTGTGCCTCGTTTAGACTTTGTTTTAATCTAAACCGGAGGGGGAACACTCACTTCCTGACTGGATGTGGTGACTTCATGAGGCAGAAGTTCCATGAAGATTTTGAGCTCTGAGTGAAAACACCTTTAGTTTTCATGGTCGGCTCACATGTCGACTACTACATGTAGGCCTATATATGCTAAATACCGAGTCACTTTCCCTTGACTCCAAAAAATACGAACGACTCCCTACTTTCTCAGTCTTATTCCAACAGAATATGTCGGTGATTTGGTTTGATTAGATTGTTCATATTTTTGTTTACTACTGCATTTATGTAATTACTATCTCTAATTCACAAACTTTGCCAGTAGGACGAGTTAGCTAAACATATCAAAATTTAAATAGGCTGATGGCCCCATGAAGCGGATGTATTCTAACTTTAGTTGTAACCCGCACCTTCGTCCTCCGCCATTTTTAATCTTATTCACCCATCACTTTCAAGGTTGTCTAAGATAGGACTACTTCCCAAAACGTATATGTTCCACATTATTGGAAAAAAGACATTATCAGGTAACTCAAGATAGACTTTCCCCCCAAAATTTTACTCAAGTTAAATCCATAGCCTTGGAAAACAATTTCTGGACCTTTTTTACTAAGATTTGAGATCAAATTCAAGCAGGGACGTCCGGGCCCGTCTTTCTTTATTTTGGCGGGGGTAAGGGTAATCATTTTGACCGGCCAATATAACAATTAATATTCATGAATATGCACATAGCATCCAAAAGCTACACATAATCTTCTGGCACCTCACTCTATCACCCTACCAAGTGTGAAGTAAATCGGGATCAGCATTTAGCCACAGAGCATTTTCAAAAAGGTTTAACCGAAATGTCTTAAAATATGCAATAAGGCTAATTTAAAATTCATGAATATGCAAATCAGCAGCCAAAAGCTACCATACTATTGCGGCCACCAAAGAGAGAGGAAAGAGTCACGGGGAGGGGTGATTCAATCTATCATCCTATCAATTTAAGTAAATCGGGGATAGCACTTAGCCTGCAGAGCATTTTTAAAAGGTTAACCGAGTCATACGACGGACATACGTACACCAAATTTGGACTATAATGTTCCTCCATGAACATTCGTTCAGGCGACACAAAAGGTCAATCTCAATATGTACAAGGTTCACATTGAAAAGTTACTTGGTTATATTTTATACTGAATGAATGCAAGTGCGTTATTCCTTCCAAGGATACTGAAAATTGTTTCAAATAATTTATGATGTCCGAGCAGTCTCAACACTTATTAGGCTCATAAACAAAAATAGCCTTAAAACTAATTACAGAATTAGAAATAAATGCGCCTATTCAAGTTCTCTGCATTCCTTTCAAAGAATTTTTGAAACCTAAGTTTCACTTTTCTAGTCTTTTTCCGGGTGTATTTGCACGGAAAAAATAAAACGGATTTCTTCGAGTGTTGAGCTAAAAAGACCTAAGGTCCCTTTAACTTTTTTCAGATGAATGTAATTCCATGGCGGAATATTTCAATAAATGGTGTCTTCTTGAAGCTTGCGCGATGAATGGAAATTCCAGCAATCGCAACAACTTTGAAATTTATTGTGCATTGTTATTAGTTGATTTATAGACATTCGTGAAAAAAAACAGAAAAAAAAACTAACATGTGCTTCTTAAAGGCTGACTCAGAGATTTCCCGATAAGGGCGCACTCATTTTTCAACAAATAGTGTTATTTTGCATATACAATACTGCTTGTCCATTACTAATCACTGTGTGAAATAACTAAGCTCAAATCGAAGTCTTTCATATAGAAAAACACAACTTTGTTATAAATTCCAGATCCGGAAATTTTGTTAAACACGGTGGTCCTATGGCATGGCACTGTATACTACACATAAATGTATACTGCATGGAAACAAAATCCCGATTCATCTCTAACTTTGGAATTAACTTTTAGGTTACTATCAGTAGTTCTAGATGACTATTTTAATTCTACACCAAATAATTATTTTTAGAAATCTCTGATCTGCCCTTTAATTAAGATTAAAAAACTGTCAATTTCCGTCTATCGGTACAATCATATTGTTTCATCAAGTATATTTTTGATGTGCAAATAGGAGTTGTAAGTGAAATAAGGTCTTCAGAACGCTGGTTGTATGCCAAATGGTGCTTGAACATTTTGCAAAACGGGGCGAAATTTTGAAGTCCAAATTCGAATACCGGTATATCACAAAGTCCCTCAAAATTTGTAGAACTAACAAGACTTTAAAATCCCAAAATGAATGCAAATGATTATGATGGAACAACCTTTTTTAAAAAAGTGCAGAACACAAAATTTGGAGGAGGGAATTCCTTTTGTCTAATACAAAACGTGCTAATTGGAGAGCATGGGTGTCTAATAAAAATAAATAAAAATAGTCTGCTGTGGTATAATATTTTGGTATTTTCATTATTCTTTGAATGCATGGAAAATGGCGATAAAAGGCAAAAAATACAACATAAAACAACTTCCCCGTAGCCCAACACCACCCCGCCCTCGCCACACAGCACAGAGGCTTTATACAGGCTTTATACAGCTTTTGAACTTCAATGGAACCACTTTTGTCGTGGGTGCACAGTGGGATCCCCTCATATGTTGATGAGGTCAAAGTTCCTGTTGACAAGTTCAAAGGTCAATGGGAGAGCAAGTTGTAAAATGGGCTCAAAATTTAGAATTGACTAAATTGAAAACTTGGAAGGTTCAATTGGGAACCAAGCTTGTGTCATGGGTTGCACCATGCGATTCCCTCATGTGTTGATGAGTCGAGGTTCATGTGCCAGGGTCCAAAGGTCATGGGGGCCCCCAGCTTGGTTAATCATATTTGACACTGCTAACTGGTATCCTGGTAACCAGTAACTACCCTTGTCCCAGGGCCGGGTTTTCGGTCTGCGGCTAAACCGACTCCCCCCATCAGGTTTTTTGTTAAGAAAACCGATTAGGAGGGATCTTGTTACCCTGGTAGAACTAAAATAATCTACCTGTAAGAGCGCCAGCTCTGGAGAGCTAAGGCGGTCATCCAGCACCTGGCTTTAACATGCTGCCTTGCATTTGGGGGAGGGAATCCCCAAAGGCTAGGGCCACCGCCGTAACGGTGGTTCGGCGTCAGGAAGGGCACCGGCCGATTAAAACCGCTCCAAGAAATCCTCATGAAGACAAATACAAAGTGCACACCACCCGAAGGTTGGGGTGGGTGTCACCTACCTACCATAAGAAGAACGGTGAAAGGAATCACCCGGCCCGCGCAACGCGTTGCTTTGAATCATACGGCCCCCTTAAAACTGACGAGCGGCT